>PVKH010048257.1:0-10217 GCA_004027955.1 Chaetophractus vellerosus | reverse complement strand
AAAAATGTACTGAATAAGAAAGTATCAGATTCAAGTTTGTTCAAGAGATATTGTCTAAAGTATTCCTCCCTTCCTTCCCCAATGATACCCAAATTAAAAAGAAAGGATAACAAATGAAAGATTAATTAAAGTTTATGGCCAGTATATCAGATTTAAGGCTAATCTCTATTAAGATAGAGCTAATAACAAGCTAATATTTTAGTTCATTTTGAGCACAATATACCTGCATTTTGTGTAAAATTCAAAAGGTCAGAAAAGTTATGCAGTGAAAAGTCTCTTTTCTACCCTGGCCTCAGTTCCTCAATGTGCATAATTCTAGAGATAGTCTATATTCCTAAACAGGTTTTGATAGTTTGGCATGTGAGACCTTATGCTAAGGATTATGCAGATAGGCTCACTTAACTCTCAGGAGCACTGTATGATACAAATAGTATTACCATTATCCCCAAATTACCAGTGAGGAGACCTGCTTGAGGACAGAAATGTACAAGCAAATTTCCCAAAAGTTTCATAGCTCTTAAGATAGAAGAGTCCATGTTCTCAATCCCTCCCTCCACTGCCTCCATGGATCATAATGGGGTGGCTTATAAAACACTCCCTTATCCAAGGTGTTTGATGATAATTTTACTATTTTAATCATCATAAAATCTTTAAGATTGGTTTTAAGTATTCTTTTCTCCTAGGAAATTTTATCTTCTTCTGATTTACCAAGCACAAGATGAGCTTATTTGTGCTCTTGGAGGGAGAAGTGGCTGTTCCTAGATGTGGAAGCCTGTTTGTTGTGCCAGATTTAAGGAATAAAACAGGATTTGCATGGCTTTATGGTTGACTACTGGTGCCGATGGCTTTTATTTCCCTTTCAAATTGCTGTCCCCTCAAGACAAGGGTATGATCTAAGTATATGTTTTCATAACTTAAATTCAGATATCAGAGGCCCCTGATTATTTTTCATTTCACATCCTCTTTGGATAAGCTCTGAGCATCTACAATTCTCTGATGAGCTCTTTGGGACCTGGAAGAAAATAAGGCAGAAAAATTGTGGCAGGGTTTGCTTTCAAACTTGTGGCCACACCTGTGGCTGTTGACATGACACAGTGCTGTGGCAATTGTCAAATGTGACATGGCCTTCCTATATTGATCTAGGAGTAGGACGTCCTATGCTGGTCTCTCTGTTTCAGGGAAGATTTCTCACCAAATTTGGCACTTTTCTGATCAGGTAACTTGGAAATGGTGGCTTTCACCTTGGCAAATGTTGATTTCCTTCTTTGATCTCAAACCCTGTTTTTGTAACTGCCATCACACTTTCTCTTGGGGTTGGCAGTAAGTATCATAGCCCATCCAGATGGCCCACACACACTGGCTGACAGGCCACTTTTCCAGCCCATTATTTTCACCCCACTGCTGTGGAGAGAGTGGTGTTGTCCACCAAGGAGATATGAATGACCAAACTTCTGAGGAAGGCATTTTTTTAAATTGTTACTCCTTTTCATCTTTCATACATTTCTGCTTTAGGGAGTCTCCAAATTAGATGGCAACATGACAAGTTAAATCAGCTTAAAAATGAAGCTACATATTTAGGCATATTTAGGGATTTCTTTTCCTCTCACAGAGGCTCAAGAGGGGCAGAAATGGGCTCTTTTGGAAGCTCTTTTTTTTGTTTGTTTGTACTTATTTCCATAGCAACTCAGACTGGTGAGGCTGTGGCAAGCTGAATTCCACAAAATTAGCAAGCCAGCTGTCCTGATAGCTGCGTGATGTGGTTACCTTTGCCATTTGAATATCTCCAACTAAAATGTGAAGTGAGGAAAACAATTCATCTTTTGTTCTCTTTGGGAGATCCTGCCAAATTAATCAGCTTCCTAATGTGGCCACTGTCCAATGAAAATGGTTGTGTCATCAGAGGGATACAGATGGTTTGTGAAACCAGGAGTCAGCAGTCCTTGTGTCTGAAACAGGACAGGATCCCTGAGGACAACAGTACATATATATCTGAAAGCAAACCTGGTGATGCTTGAGGTTGTTAGGTGCATGTTTTGGGAGGTTGGGTAGGACAAGGGCAGGAAGTGCTGTCAGCAGCAGAAGGGTGTGACCATGCCCATTGGAGGAAACTGGATCCCTCTCCCTTTCCAGGACCCAGACATCTTTATATCATCTGGTGTTTGTAAATCCTGCCACTGTGGCCATCAATGAAGCTGGTTGTTTAGCTTCCTGGAGAACTAAATCTGATTTCCACACTGGTGGCACTGTCAGCAGTGGCAACAGTGAAGTCAGTGTCCATGGCATCTTCAGCAGCAGCAGCCTCCTTAGGGGCAGTGGCCTTGATCATTTTCCAGCCTCACTGGCAGTGAATGAGTGTTCCTCATCTTTTCTCCACATCCCCTCCAACACTAGAGGAAATTATTTATTTTAACTTTTTAAAATAGTATGTTTTGTACTTTTTAAAAAATGTGAACATTAAAAACAAACAAAACCCCACAAAACACACATGTACCAGAATTTTCACAGGTTTCAGATCCAGATACCTCCCCCAATACACAAAAAAATTCCCTCTATTTTTTTTTCTTTGTTTTAGGATACCTCTTGGCCTTGGTTTCAAAAAATTCCAGTGTTGTGGTTACCTTCAGCTTCAGAAAGATGAATAGGGTCACATCAGAAACACAAAGATACTGAGCAGGAATACACATGGTTCCATGAGAATTTTGTAAAACCTCTTCCATACATTTCTGCATGATGTTTTCACTACATGATGTAGCATCCTGAGAAATGAGAAGAGAGTGAAAATATAGAAGGGGATTATGTAGAGTTTCTTGGGTTTGTTGACTTCTAGCAGAATTCATGAGAGTTGCTGACATGGATGATCTTGGGAGCTCTACTTAGGTTTGAAGAGCTTTTGCTTGGCAACTCTAACTGGTGAAGAAGCTGCAAGATGAGTTCAGCCAAATGAGCAAGCACGTAGTCCTATCATAGCTGTGTGATAAGGCTTTTTCTTTCTTTGGTATAGCTCTAGGTAAAATGTGAAATGAAGAATATAATTGATATTTGCTTCTCTTAAAGAGAAAATGCAAAATTATGTGGCTTCCTAACCCTGACATGGTCACTTAATTGTTTAATTCAACTGAGAATGTCAAAATTAGTAGTGACCAGTGTATACAAAAGTCCTTGGGTCTGCAAGAGTTCACAATCCCTGTCAATACTAGAAAATGGTATCCAGCAGTAAGGGCTTATTTTCCTCTTTGTTCCTTCCTCACTAGAATAAGTCCAAGTGCCTACCAGAGTTCATTACAAACATGTGAGGAAGACCCCAGTTTTCAAGTCCCTCATGAAAGGATCCCATCTTGTTCCTAAACCTGATCCCAGCACTAGAAAATGAACCAGAGTATGGTGGTTTTTCCCATCATTGCCAAGAAAGAAAGAATCCCAGACTCAACTCTTGAGTGTGTCTCTTGGGAGGGCAGCATTTCAGCTTCCACTAGGCTCTGCAGCTTGATCCTTCTGCCATTGGCCAGAAAAGTGCCGCTTGATGTGAATTTCTGGATTAAAGTGGACCTGGCAGATTTTGCGAAGTCTGGTACCACAGTCCTGGCCTCTCATGGCCATTGTGCACCTTGAATTTCCATCTGGTTCTAGAAGAGGATTGACTGGAGCAACTGCAAGACTGAGCTTCAAGCCTGGGCTTGTGTGCAAATCCTATGCCCTGTGCCTCAGCCTGTGAAGGGAAGTTCAGAGCAAATTGGAATAGGGAATGAGAAATTGATTTTTCATTGGTACTCTAGCAGTGGGATGTTTTATCTTGTTCTGATTTACAAAGCACACGATGAGCTTCATTTGTGCTCTTGGAAGGAGAAGTGGCTCTTCCTAGAAGTGGCAGGTGTGTTTCTTGTCCTGCATTTGAGGAGAAAAATAGGATTGCTGAGCTTCACAGTTGACTATTGGTGCTGATAGCTTTTAATTCCAACTCAAATTGCTGTCCCTCAAGACAAGGGTATGATCTAAGTATATGTTTTCATAATTTAAATTCAGATGTCAGAGGCCCCAGATTATTTTTCATTCCACATCCTCTTTGGATAACCTCTGAGCATTTCCAATTCTCTCTTGGGCTGTTTGGGACCTGGAAGAAAATACAGAGGAAAATTTATTGCAGGGTTCACTTTCAAACTTGTGGCCACAACTGTGGTTGTTGACACAGTGCTGTAGCAAAGGTCAAATGCTACATGGCCTTCCCATATTGATCTAGGAGTAGGATATCCTATGCCAATCTCTCTATTTCAGGGAAGATTTCTCAACTGCTTCAGCACTTTTCTGATCAGGTAACTTGGAAACACCAGCTTTCACCTTGGCAAATGTTGGTTTCCTTCTTCACTCTTACAGCCTGTTTTTGTAAGTGCCCTCACACTTTCTCTTGGGGTTGGCAGTAAGTATCATAGCTCATCCAGATGATTCACACATTCTGGCTGAAAGTCTGCTTTTCCAGCCCACTGTTTTCACCCTGCTTCAGGGTGGAGAGTGTGGTGTTGTGCATGAAGGAGATGTGACTGAACAACCCTCTGAGGAATGCTTTTTTATCTTTTTCATCTTTCATATATTTCTACATTAGGCAGCTGCATAAATTATGTGGCAACATGACAAATGAAAAGAGGGTAAAAGAGTGAAGCAACACGCTTAGGCAAAGTGGGTTTCTTGTCTTCTTGCTTAATGTGCAAGAATGGCAGAAATGGGCACTTTCGGAAGCTCTTTTTTTGTTGTTTGTACTTATTTCCATAGCCATTCAGACTGGTGAGATAGTGACAAGATGAATTCAACAAAATTAGCAAGCCATCTGTCCTGATAGCTGTGTGATATGGCTAGTTTTGCCTTTTGAATATCTCCAACTAAAATGTGAAGTGAGGAAATTAATTCATCTTTTGTTCTCTTCCAGAGATCTTGCAAAAATAACTGGCTTCCAAATGTGGCCTCTGTCCAATGAAAATGTTTATTTCAGCAGAGGGATACATATGCTTTGGGAACCCAGGAGTCAGCAGTCCTTGTGTCTGAAATAGTTCAGGATACCTGAGGACAAGAGTACTTACATCCTAAAGCAAACATGGTGGTGCATGGTGTTGTTAGGGCATGGTTTTGGGCATTGGGTAGGACAAGGGCAGAAAGTGCCATTGGCAGCAGAAGGGTGTGAACATGCCCACTGGACAAAACCAGAACCCTCTCCCTTTTCAGGAACCCACCTTCTTTGCATCAGGTGGTGTTTGTAAATCACATCACTGTGGCCATCATTGCAGCTGGTTGTTTTGCTTCCTGGAGAACTATTCCTTATTTCTACACTGAGGGTGGTGACAGTGGTGGTGGTGTTGACAGCTGTGGTGGCAGCAGGCAGCTACAGGGGCAGCAGACTCCTTGATGGTGGTGGCAGCCTCCTCCAGTTTACAGCCCTGCCAGCAGTGAAGGAATGTTCCACTGCCTTTCTCCACATCCTTTCCAACAGTAGCAGGAATTTTTTATTTTAACTGTTTATAATTTTATGTCTTGCACTTTTTTTGGAAAATGAACATTAAAAACAAACCAAAACCACACAAAACACACACACCAGACTTTTAGCAGGTTGCAGATACAGATACCCCACACACAGAAAAAAATTCCATCTGGTTTGTTTGTTTGTTTGTTTGTTTGTTTGTTTTATTTTAGGCTACCTCTTGGGCTTGGTATAAAAAATTCCAGTGTTGTTGTTGCCTTCAGTTTCAGAAAGATGCATGGGGTCACCATCAGAAACACAAAGATAGTGAGCAGGGAATTCACATGGTTCCATGAGAATTTTGTAAAACCTCTCCCGTACATTTCTGCACTAAGTTCCCACCACATCATGTGGCATCCTGAGAAATGAGAAGAGAATGAAAATGAAGAAGAGAATTATGTAGAGTTCCTTGGGTTTGTTGACTTCTAGCAGAATTCATGATAGTTGCTGGCATTGGCTATCTTGGGAGCTCTCTTTTGGTTTGAAGAGCTTTTGCTTGGCAACTCTAACTGGTGAAGAAGCTGTTAGATGAGTTCAACCAAATGAACAAACAAAAAAACCCCACAAAACACACAAATACCAGACTTAGCAGATTGCAGATACAGATGCCACCACAGAAAAATCCCTTTATTGATTTTTTTTTTCTTTTAGGATACCCCTTGCCCTTGGTTTCACAAATTTCCAATGTGGTTGCCTTCAGCTTCAGAAAGATGAGTGGGGTCACCATCAGAAATGGAATGATAGTGAGCAGGAATACATATGGTTACATGAGAATTTTGTAAAAAATCTTCCCTCTATTTCTGCTTCAGTTTCCTACTACATGATGCATCATCCTCAGATATGAAAAGAGAATTATAAAGAAGAAGGGGATTATGTAGAGTTACTTGGTTTTGTTGACTTCTAGCAGATTTTACAAGAGTTGCTGGCATGGGCAATCTTAGTAGCTTTATTTCAGTTTCAAGAGATTTTGCTTGACAACTCTAACTGGTGAAGAAACTGAAAGAGGAATTCAGCCAAATGAGCAAGCAGGTAATCCTAGCTGTGTGGTAAGCCTTTCTACATCTTTGGAATAGCTCCAAGTAAAAATGTGAAATGAAGAATATAATTTATCTTGGCTTTTCTTCAGGAGAATACCCCAAATTAGGTGACTTCTTAACACTGACATGGTCACCAAAATATTTAATTCAGCCAAGAGTGTCAGACCTAGTAGTGACCAGCATATTCAAACATCCTTGGGTTGGAAAGAAGTCATGAAACCTGTCAACAATAATAGACGGTATCCAGGGGCAAGAGCATATTCCCCTCTTTGTTCCTTCCTTACTAGAATATGTCCCAGTGCCTTCCAGAGTTCTTTACAGACATGTGAGGAAGACTCCAGTTTTCAAGGCCCTCATGAAAGCATCTCTTCTTGTTTCTAAACCTGATCCCAAACTGAGAAAATTAACCATGGAATGATGGTTTTTCCCTGACCTCCACATTGCCAAGAAAGCACGAATGCCAGACTCACCTCTTGAATGTGTCTCTTGGGAGGGCAGCATTTCATCTTCCACCTGTGCACTGCCATTTGATTGTTCACCTGTCGGTCAGAAAGGTGCTGCTTGAGGTGAATTTCTGACATCAAGTGGGCCCAGTAGATTTTGCCATGGAATGTCCGGTACCATATTCCTGGCCCCTCATGGCCATTCTGTACCTTGACTCTCAATCTTGGTCTAGGATAGCACTTCACTGGAGCAAAGACATGACTGAGCTTCAAGCCTGGGCTTGTGTGTGTATACTATGCTGTGTGCCTCAAGCTCTGAAGGTAAGTACACAGCCAGTTTGTAGAGTGAATGAGAAAGTGATTTTTTGTGGGTACTCTGGGGGTGTGGTGGTTGATCCTCTTCTGATTTACAAAGCACAAGGGGAGCTTCATTTGTCCTCTTGGAGGGAGAAGCAGCAGTTTCTAGAGGTGGCAGGTGTGTTTTCATCTAAATCACGGTCCAAGACCACTCAGCACCCCATGGGGGAAAGGGTGACCCATCCCACTTCATGTCTGTCCTACTGTTTTCCAGGTGCCCCCTCCTGACCAATTTTATATTTGCCTTCATGTTTGACCTTTGTGGTGGATGTGGCCCAGGTGTGTGGGGGGCCATGCTTCATTCTCAGCATGAGTCAGATTAGGCCCTGACAATAGGGGGGATATTCAGAGCCCTGAGAACACATTTTTGGTGGCTAGGGTAGGGATGGGTTTGGTGGGTGATGTGGCTGCTTAGGATGGTCCCCCTAGGAAAACCTCACATCAGACAAATAATGACACATGTCCCTCTACATCTTAAGGAATCATCCAGCTTAGACTCTGGTGCCAGTTGTAAATCATGTCACTGTGAACATTGCTGTTATCTGCATACATAGTTTCCTGAGATAATGCCATGATACCATGCACAACTGTGGTGGCATGGGCCATTTGATAATCTCACCAGCAGAAAATCAGTCTCTGCCATGTCACCATGTGAATCTTCCTAAACACTAGTCTTTTACTTAGAATGAAAAATTGGGGGACTTTTTTTTGACCATGTATATTCATAAATATACACATACATTTTACCATTTCCAGATCAAAGATACAGAGAATGCATTAGAGTTCCAACTTTTTTTGTTGTTTCTAGATACCTCTTGGCCCTGCTATCACAAATATTGCAGTCCTGTGGAAGCAGGCTAGATTAGGAGTCAATAGACAGATCTGGAACCTGACAGATAAAGAATTGCCATTAAACACATGGCCATTGGTAACCCACAAGATGGCTGCTGGAAGTCATGTGTGAGAACTCCCATTTATTTATTTATTTATTTTTCCTTATCATTACTATTTTATATTCCTGTTTTATATAAATATATAAATATAAATATATATATATATTAGGATACATTGATTACATAAATGTTACACAGAAATTTTAGGAGTACCTATATGCCACACCTCCCACACCTCCCACAACCTCCCACATATATATCTTTCATCAGTGTGGCACAATGCCTGTAATACATATACACATTTTAGGGCTTTGCCATTAAGCATGGACTGTGGTTCAGACTGTAGACCACCCTCTCTCCCATACAGTTCCGCATGATACATGATGATATAAAATGGTCTATATCCTCCATTGCAACATCACCCAGCACAATTCCCAAGTCCAAAAAAGAACCCCCATATTACAATTGCCCTTCCTTCTCCCTGCCCCCAAAGTGTCCAGTGGCCCCTGGCTCCACATAATTTTGTAATTTCTTTCATTGCATGAATCACAAGTCTATAACAGGACACCAACAAGTCCATTCTAGTCCATAGTTCTTCCCCCAATCCTGAGGAGTCTGGGATGGTGATGTCCCCCCACCACCAAGGGAGGGGGGACTTATAAACCCTGGATATGATGGAAGAGTTGTCCTGCCTGCAGGCTCTCTCCATTCCCCAGGATAGCCATCATCCATCATCATCTCCCCACTAGGTGTCCTGGGTGAGTCCATTGAGTTATAGAGTAGGAAGAACTTCCATTTAGAATGAGATTTCCTCCATAATATAGGAGAGGTATTGGATATTCTCCATGGAACCTTTATCATTGGGTTCTCCTGGTGATTGAGAGGTTGGGTAATCAGTCAAAATAGAAAACAACTGGGTCCCCTCCCCTGTTATAAGCAAAAGGGTGAAATAATTATTAGTTTAAAAGGCAAGCACCAAAGCCAAACCTTCCCATGTTCTTGCTTTCTTCTCCCCTGCCTGAAACAGCATGCATGTAAACCTGGGCATTTGTAATCTGGTATGGGGAATTGTAGTCTATAAATCACCCCTCTTCATCATTTTTCAGCCCCTTTCCCTCTAGCCGGGACCCTTAATCTGTTATTTTCTCCATTTTTCTTCCCTCCCTTCCTTAATAAATTATTGGCATAACTAACCTGGCTTGCTCTTGCAATTCATTTTATGTAGCTTAGCCAAGTATCTAGAGAACATCCAGCAAGTTAATTGGTGCTGCCATCCAGGAGAAAAATTATTGGTGAGCCAAACTATGCTATGAATTACAGACTGTTTAAAACCCTGTCTTGGTTATCCATTTTAATCAAGTTCCCTTATGGGGTCCCACAGGACATAATCCCAGGAGGGAGGGGCCTGGGGCATGGGACCTTTCTGCATCTGTGACCCATTCTCAGACTTGGGAGAACTTTCCTCAGTTGGGAGTGCCAGGGTTCCGGGCAGGGGTTCAAATCAGGTCCCTGCCAAGACAGGGGTTCCCTGGTCTTGCTCTAGCCACAGTAAAGTCATTTCTCCAAGCCTTGTTGGGAGCCACTTGTTTTGCCCTTGGGCCTGGTTGCTCTTGCCTACTCTTGCCCTCTCCCCTCACTGGCAGTGGCAATGGTGGATTGCCATGGGCTTGTGTCTCCCAGTGGATCTGTGCCTCTGCAGATCTAGCTCCTTCAACCACACCCAGCTACCTGTTCTGGGATGGGGTGGTAAGGTGGTGGTGGTCTGGGCCAAGGTGGATGCCTTGGGGTGGCCCATGTTCCTTTTCCCAGGGAGGTCATAGGACAGGGCTCTGTTCATAATTAACCTTCCCTCCACATTTAATCATCCTACTTCCTACTACTGATTTCTTTTTTTTTTTTTTTAAAGATTTTTTTTTTATTTTTTTATTTTATTACATATCTCCCCTTCCCCCCCATTGCGGCGACGCGCCGAGACTTGGTCACTGCG
>PVKH010048256.1:0-10224 GCA_004027955.1 Chaetophractus vellerosus | reverse complement strand
TCGCCTTCCCACGGCGCCAGCTCCTCTAACCCCAAGAGCGGAACCAGGCCAGAGCAGCCCCGAGGAGCCTCGCTTCAAGGAGGGAAGCGGAGTTTAGAGAGATGGCGTCAACCACCAGGCGCTGCCAGGCGGAGGACACGGGCCAGGGGCTGCAGATAGGGTTGCACCACGGAGGTACCAAGTGACATCCCTAGGATTAATTATAACAACGAAAGAAACATGAAAATGAACATTTACAATAACACTAAACTTTTAGGCCCCCAAACTCTCTCAAGGAAAACAAATAAAGAAATACAGGCAGAACTTCAGGGAGAACAATCAAATCCTACATCAGAATGTTAACGTTTCGCTATTCTAGTAACAAATAAATAAGCAATGATGAAAGAAAATGAACTATAAAACAAGCTCTATTAAGGAAACCTAGAAATGGAAATAAAAAATTGAAAATAAAAAACAAATCTCTCTCTTATTTTTATTTATTTTTATTTTTAATTAATTTTAAAAATATATATATCAAATCTCTCTATATTCAAATCAACATGATAAACCAAAACCCTAATCATAAAATAAAGAAATATAAAAAACTTTAAGGGGGGCTGGCAGTAGCCCAGTAGATAGGGCGCCGGTTCACCACATGGGAGGCCCCGGGAACCGAACCTGTGGCCTCTCCGAGCGGGCAGACCGCCTTGAAAGGGCAAGCCACCATGGGCGGGGCAGAGCCGCTGTGGGCAGGGCAAAAAGCTGCCACGGACAGGGCAAAAAGCCGCCACGGGCAGGGCAAAGCCGCCACAGGCAGGGCAAGTCACCCGCGAACAGAGCAGAGCCACCTGCGAGCGGGGCAAGCCACCTGCACGGTAAGCTGACTCGGCGCGTCACCGCATCGGGGGGAGACAAAGCAGACACAGAAGAACGCAAAAATGATCACAGCAAGAACAAGCAGAAAGGGGGAGATATGTAACAAAAACAAAACAAAACAAAACAAAAAAACCTTTAATACATTTTTATGTATCTGGAAGTAGTTTTCAGTTATATGTTTAAAAAGTAGTAAGCAGAAATAGTAAAACTATAATACTAGAATGGATATAACAATAAGTAAATATTATATATTAAACATTATAGAAGAAATAAAGTTATTAAAGAACTGATTTCAAAAGGGTATTTAACAGCAATGAATTTTAGGACAATGCTTTTAAATGTTTAATGAAGGTTTAAGTTGCTTTAAATGACCTTCTTCTCCAAAATATAAAACATGATATTCTATTAACCAGCTCATTTTTAAAAATAAGGCAGGCTCAGAACTCTAGCGTATTGTTGGTAGGAACATAAAATGGCGCAACCACTATGGAAAGCAATATGGCAGTTCCTCAAAAAGTTAAATATAGAATTAGCACATGACCTGGAAATTCCACTTCTAAGAAATTGAAAACAGGGACTCAAACCGATACCTGTACCCTAGTGTTTACAGCAGCATTGTCTACAACAGTCACAAGATGGAAACAACCCAAATGACCATTACACAACAGAATACTCTTTGGCCATAAGAAAGAACAAAGTTACGGACAAGCTGTACTATGGAAGAACCTTGAAAATGCTATGCTCAGTGAATTAAGCAAGGTATTTAAGGACAAATGTTGCATATCACTCACAAGAGAAAACTAGAAATAGCAAATGTGCAGAGATAGAAAGTAGATTATCGGACACACCAGAGGTTGACGGGAGGGAGGGAGGGAGGGAGGGGGAGTGTGTATTTAAAAAAAAACAAAAAACGCAAGCCTCAAAAGGATCAAACTGTTTCGAAATAAATTAACTGTGGCCCAGAACAACAACAAAAATCACGTTTACTTCTAAAGTCCAATAAAAGCAAGCCTCACACCCCCAAATTTCTATCTACCTTTATATTCACATTTAAATATGTATATAAATAAATTATTAGCAAATAAAAGCAGTGGAATGTACTAGGGGAAAAAAAAACACTGGATCAAGAAAGAAGGCTAGAATTCTAGCTCCTCCTTAATCCCAGAAAAGCTGTGTACACTTGCATGTACTTATTTTATCTGGACTCCTGTTTACTGCATACACGGGACAGGCATATGCAGAAAAAATGGTAAAGTCTTAAAAGGGAGAAATAAAGGGTGACATGACTAAATTCAGAGATATCCTCAGTAATGAATAATAGTACAAATACTAAAATTTCACTATATTTTAGAGAACCTGATAAACTAATAATTTAATATATATGAGAGAAAGAGTGGATAAAAATACAAAATAATATATATTCTAAAGATAATAATAGTATATTTGTTCTATTTAAGATATATTATAAAATCACAATTATCAAAATTATGAAATAGTCATTTAAAAACAGATATAAAAAAGGTTGAATATAAAGACACTTCAAAAATAAGTCCCATCTATTCTAATAATTTATTTCAATAATCTTTGCATCAAAGGTGTTACTATCCCTGAATTACAGTAGGGATCAGAATTAAACCATACCCACATCTCAGACATGCAGAGAGAAGTGAGAATGCATTAAGTCAGTCTTTAAAATACCAATTCACGATAAAAAAAATAAAATAGTTTATGCATCACATTTTGGGAAGGAAGATGTGATGGTTAGGCTAATGTGTCAACTCGGCCAGGTAACTGTGTCCAGGTATTAGGTCCAGCAAGCACTGGGCTAATTGTAATACAAGAGCATTTACGGACTTCGATCACCAGTGAGTTTACTGCATGGATGGCTGATTACATCTGCATCAATCAGGGAAACTGGATCAAGAATGGATGATGCTTTTATCCAATTAGTTGACTGCCTTAAAAGGCAAGTGATTTCAACATTCAGAGAGAATTTCCCAGCTTGTCGTTTGACAGCAAACTTCTCCCAGAAACTCTTCAAGGACCCTTCATTGGTCTTTCATCGGAGCCCCTGGCTTGCAGCCTGCCTACGGAACCTGGACTTGTGCATCCCCACGGTCACGTGAGAAACTCTTATAAAATCTTATATTATTGACAGACATCTCCTGTTGATTCTGTTTCCCTAGAGAACCCTGACTAATACAGAAGAGAAATTTTATTTCTGAAGAACTGAAGTCTATTATAACAATATGTGCATATATTTAATGTTCAAGTTTTACTCAATAAAGTATAATGATAATTCCCAATGTGAAAGACACAGAATAGGGGAGGTGTATGATAAATATCCTAATGGCTATATTATCTATTTAGAAGTTGGGCACATATATAAAGAAAATGTTTCATACTCAGAAGTCATTAAACTTGGTTGAATCAGTTTATACCCAAATAAAAAGAAATAGTATATAATCATATGGAAAATACACATCCTCAGTAATATTTTTTCAACTTCTTTATTGAAATATAATTCAAACACTATAAAATTTACCAATTTAAAGCATACAATTCAATGATTTTAGTGAAATTGCAGAGTTACACTACTACCACAATCTAAGTTTAGAATATTTTCATCACCTAAAAAGAAACTATTATGCCCATTAGCAATCACTCCATACTCTTCTCCCCCACCTACCTCCAGTCCAAGGAATCTGTTCTCTGCCTTTACAGATTTGCCTATTCTAGTGGTTTCATATAATATATGAATATGTAAAGGACTCATAATATATGGTCTTTTTTGACTGGCTTCATTCACTTAGCTTAAGGTCTTCAAGGTTCATCCATGCTGTAGCAAGCATCAGTACTTTATTCCCTTTTATTGCTGAATAATATTCCATTGTATGGATATAATATATTTTGTTTATCCATTCATCAGTTAATGGACATTTGAGTTCTTTCCTAATTTTTTGGTTACTATGAATAATAATATGGACATGTGTTTTCATTTCTCCTAGGTATATACTTAAGTGGAATTTCTAGGTCATATGGTAATTGTTTAATTTTTAAACATTTTTATGTTTAACTTTTTTTTTTAAAGGAGGTACTAGGGATTGAACCCAGGACCTCGTACATGGGAAGAAGGCACTCAACAAATGAGCTACACCCACTCCCCTATGTTTAACTTTTTAAGCAACTGACAAACTGTTTTCCAAAGCGTTTGCACCATTTTTCATTCCCACTAGCAAGGAATGAGGGTTCCAATTTCTCCACAACCTTGCCAACACTTGTTACTGCCTTTTTTAACATAGGTATCTGTATTAGTCAGCCAAAGAGGTGCTGATGCAAAATACCAGAAATCTGTTGGTTTTTATAAAGGGTATTTATTTGGGGTAGAAGCTTACAGTTACCAGGCCATAAAGTGTAAGTTACTTCCCTCACCAAAGTCTGTTGCCATATGTTGGAGCAAGATGACTGCCGACATCTGCAAGGGTTCAGCCTTCCTCTTCAGCTCCATGGTCCCAGCTTCTTCCAATATCAGCTACAGGCTGGGATAAGTCCCATCTCTCTCCTGGCTCAGCTGCTCTGTTGTCTCCACAAGGCCAGCTGTAAACTATCAAATGGCTCATCTCTCTTCCGGCCTCTGCTGTGTCTAATGGAGCCTTCTCTTTCCTCACCTATCTGCTTCTCTGTGTATTTACTTCCCAGGGCTCCAGCATTAAACTTTAACTCCTCTGCCTTGTCCTACTGATGTGGCCCAATCAATGCCTTAATCATAATTTATTTATTTTTTATTATTTTTTTAAGATTTATTTATTTTATTACATATCTCCCCTTCCCCCCGCTGCGGCGACGCGCCGAGATTGGACACTGCGCAGGCGCGGCTTTCCCCGCTTGTGGGCGGTCTCTGCGTCTGTTCACAGCCGGCTTTTCAGTTCGCGGGTGGCTGGCTGCGCTCCATCATCCGCGGGCGACCTGCCCTGCCCGTGGTGGCTCTTGCCATGTCCGTGGCAGCTTCTTGCCCTGCCCACGGCGGCTCTGGCCCGCCCATGGCGGCTTGCCATTCTCAAGGCGGTCTGCCCGCTAGGAGAGGTCCCCGGGAATCGAACCCGGGGCCTCCCATGTGGTATGCCGACGCCCTATCCACTGGGCTATCGAGCCGGCCCCCCTTAATCATAATTTAATCAAGTAAGAGTGAAACCTCTGAATCCAATACAATCTAATGTACCCAGAGGAACAGACCAATTTACAAATGTATCTATTTTTGGAATTCATAAATAATATCAAACTGCTACAGTATCCCAGTGGGTATGAAGTAGCATCTCACTGTGGTTTTGATTTGCATTTCTTTAGTGACATCATTTGGAGCATCTTTTCACATGCTTTTAGGCCAACTGCATATCTTCTTTAGAGAAGTTTCTATTCAAATCCTAGGCTCATTTTAAATTGTGTTCTTTATCTTTTTCTGGTTGAGTTGTAAGAGTTCTTTATATATTCTGAAGATAAGTACCTTATCAGATATATAATTTGCAAATATTTTCTCCCATTCTGTGGGTTGTCTTTTAAATTTCTTGATAGTGACCATTAAAGCATAAAAGTGTTTAACTTTGATGTAGTCCAATTTACCTATTTTTTCTTTTGTTTATGCTTTTGGTATATCTAAGAAATCATTGCCTAACTCAGGAATTTTATAGTTTTAGCTCTTACATTTAGGTCTGTGACTCATTTTGAGTTATTTTTTGTGCATGGTGTGAGGTAGGGGTCCAAAATGCACTCTCTTGCATGTAGATAACTAGTTGTCCCAGCACCATTTATCGAAAAGACTTTTCTTTTCCCATTGAATTGATTGATGCCTTTATCGAAAGTCAATTGATCATAAACGCAAAGGTTTCTTTCTTTACTTTAATCCACTGGTGCATCTGTCTATTCTTATGGAAGTGCCACACTGTCTTGATTACTATAGTTTTGAAGTAGGTTTGGAAATCAAAAAGTGTGAGTCTTCTAACTGTTCTCTTTCCAAGGTATTTTTTTTCCAAGCTATTCTGGGTCTCTTGAGTTTCCTTACGAATTTTAGTTTGTCAATGTTTGCAGAGAAGCCAGGCGTGATTTTAATAGGGATTGCACAGATTCTGCAGATCTGGGGAATATTACCATCCTAGCTATATTATCTTCTGATCTATGAACATGGTGTCTTTTCAATAAGATTTTAACAACTATTTTAAATTAAGTTGCAGCATTCTAGATATAAAATTAAATCAAAAAATAAAAGTATAAGGAGGAATACTGCTGTTGATACCATGCACAAAATACGGAATGATGCTACTTTGACCCACTATGTCTTGAGTATAACCTCTCAACACACAACAAGAGCTTCAGATCTGTTCATACTCCTTGATATTAATAATGACACCAGTGGTACCCCAAAGAGATAACTCAAGGAGGAAAACCTAAGATATTTATTGCAGTACTTGCTATCACAGTGAAATGTTGGACAACATGGATTTGTAAAACATTGGGAAATAACAGGGAAACAACAGTAAAATATCCAAACAACAATTTTCCAATAATAGGGAAATTCCAATTATTAACACTATAGAAATCTAAATAACTGGCATGCAGACTATGTTAATACATGAAAACATTAGATTTGTAAACAACACTGCATAAAGCCTCAGGTGTTCATCAAAATGACAAAATAATTTGAAGTAAAACAGACTAAAATTTATTCATCATTGATTTGTGATCTTTATGAAGTTGCTTAGCTTCTTAAAAATAAACTATTATGTGTGTGTCTTAAAATAACAGGACCCCTTTGTCACTTGAATTGCGCAGAAGTGCATGTTCTGACCACCCACTTACACGTGATTCAGGCCGAATGCTGCTGAGCTGCACAATCGGTTTAGCAGCATTGATATCAAGGACACCTAACAATAGATTATGCTCTTAACCTACCCTTAGGACTACGACTGATGCAGGCGAGGGAAGGTTCGTCCTCTTAGGCAGACTTAGTGAGCTTAGGAATAGAAATCAATGTTAACCTTGGACTTCCTTTTCAGCCTGCCAGCTTGCAAAGACAGGGTTAAAAGAATGGCAAACGAGTTTTACTTATGAGCAATTTGAGTTACTATCATCTTCTCTTTCCAGTGAGCAGAGTCATTAAATCAGGCCATATGGATTTGCCTAGTAGGAAAGTAAAGGCAAATCCCTGCTCCGTTTCCCCTACACCAGATTAATCTCTCATTTTCTGTACCTTATGACTAAACGGCGACCCTACTTTTTGGTGCCTGAAGTAATGAAGAAAACCACATAGGATAGGGGAAGAGAAGACTACAATTAGTAGAACTTCAGGGAATTCTTTCTCTTCCTGCATTGCCTGCTTCCTGCTCCTATAAATAACAACATTACATCATGCTGACACAGCAAGCTGTTCAGATACAGGAGGCAGGCTTGCCCTTCAACAGAGGCAGAGAAGGGCTGCTACCGAACAGCGCTGACCATGTCAGCACCGCCCGGAGACGGGGGCGCGTAGGCAGAGGCTCTGTGATCCCCACAGGCCCTCGTCCCTCTTTTCTGATAAATTAGTCCCTTGAGATCACGGTCCACTTCTCCTCCTTCTCACGATCATGAACTGATGGACTAAAGAGCAACTCAGACCTCCTACTTGTTCTGGGAGCACCCGTGAAAAACGTGATTTTACCTTAATAAATGTACAGAGACAAAGCAGTTTTTTTTCTTTGTTTTTTTTTTTTTAAAGGTACCTCTCATCACTGATGACCACCTGGAAAGAAGGTCCAGAGATGGAACACATGTACACTGGGTTAGAGGCGGGAAAGGCTTTCCCCCATAACATCGTAGGGTTATAGAAGATTAGCATAAGGACCCCAACCCTCCTGGAGGGAAAGAGGACACCAGGGAGACATGAAGACATGGAGCCAAGGTCAACCATCAAAGCAGTCCCTGCAGTCAATGCTCCTGGGGAGGAGAAACCGCACCCATCTGTTCCTTTCTCAGCAGGGAGGGGGTAATGGGAAGGGGGTGCCAACCAGATGAGCAGACCAGGCAGTGAGAGGGCTGCGGCTTTAAAGGAAAAACAAATAAAGCAAGGCAGTTTCAAATAAGGGTTCCAGAAGCAAGGACCCTATCTAATCATTTCAAATCGTAGAAGGCACTGGTCTTTGCTGAAAAATGAAGAACTGTTTGATTTTTTAATTATTATTATTATTTAGGAAGTACTGGGGATTGAACCCAGGACCTCGTACATGGGAAGCAGACACTCAACCACCCACTCCCCAGTGAGAGTTGGGTTTTTTTGTTTGTTTGTTTTTAGGAGGTACTGGGGAACAAACCCAGGACCTCGTGCAGGCGCTCAACCACTTGAGTTACATGAGCTCCCCTGATTTTTTATTCCTGAGAGATTGAAGCAGCCAAGACATTAGTGGCTCATTTATAGTTGTGAGCTGCTAGTAAGACAAATAGAGACCAATATGTTATTTTTATGTATATCTATGTGTATGTATATATAACATAAGTATAATACATATGTATTATACACACACACATTTAAGATTTATAACACCTCCTGCAGTGTGGCCTCTAGGTCTTAAACTTCCATTTTGTTCTCAGGAAACAACACTGTGATTGTTTAAGAAGTGGTTATAGTAAAGTCCTACCAGACTGAGCTTGTGGAGTATAGGATCTCTTGTCCTCTCATCTCTATACTCCCAGAAGCAAGCACAGTCTTATTTAAATTCACTTACTTTTTCCCTGATTTAAATTTAATTTAGTTTTATATAGTCATATCTTAGAAATGTAAGGTGTGACTCTAAAAAAGTGAAACTGATTCTTTGGCTGGCACACCAGGATTTAAATATCCGATTTGGTACTCTCCTTAGGAGGCTAGCTTCTTATTCTAATTGCTAGAGATATTTTTGCATCTTCTTCTGAGAACTGCCTTCAGAAACAGGTTTAGGTGCCACACAAGTAGAAGTCCTCAAAGACAACACTTCCTTTCTTTGTTAAGAAAGGGCATCACTCACATGGATCAATAGATTTGCTGTCAATAGATTCATCTATTCAATAATTCATGGAAGGCCAGTTCTGTGCTAGGACCAGACTTGAGGTTTGAAAGTGCCAGCATGTGGGATGTGGGATATAGGGGGGGGCGGGGTGGAGTATGGGCTCAAGCTCAATTTCAAATAGAAGTTCTTGAAATGTTGCATAATAGCAACATATTCATTAGGATATATTTATCAACTTCAGAGGTAACCTCTTTCTTTTGTTCAAATATTTGAGCATTTAATTATAGATAAATGGGCTAATAGTAAAAGTCTCATTACTGAATATTACTAGTCACACCATATAAAGTATGCATATGAAAGTCTCTATATATAAAACCAAACACATATTATGTATATTACATACTAAGAAGATTGCCAATCCTGGATGTAAGTTGTAAAAATCTATATTATTTAAAGAAAAAAAATTAAAAGATAGAAATAAAATTACTTTATTAAAATGTAGACTTTCCCCCTAATTCTTTTGAAATAAACTAGATTAATTAGTATTTTCCTTAATTAACAACAGATGAAAATTACAAGAAATACAAAAATTCAAAACCATACCCACTACTCACAACTTAAAATTCAGATTGCTATATAACCCCTGGGTCAACTTCCTAATAGCTATTTGCATTGCGGAAATTTAGGTATAGTACCTAAAGCACTTATAGCTGCCCCCCCCCCATACACACACCCATTTTGTCCATCAAAGACCTGGCTTTATTGATGACCCTCAACACTAAAATAAGTTCTTTCTCTCAAAAGAGAAAGAAAAGAAAAATAATTGGTACCAAATTTTCCAGGCTTAAGCACCCAGTAAGAGTAACAACAAACATCACATCACTACTTAAATAATGTTTACTACATACTAGATACTGTATTAACTCATTTAATCTTCCCAGCAACACAATGAAGTTGGGACTTTTATCATCTCCATTTTTCAGATGAGGAAACTTGCCCACCTCACCGAGACAGGGGAGACCCTCCCCCCCCCCATGCCCCAAGGAGACAGAGGAGCTCACTGCAAGGAAAGGCAGTCGGCTGGCAGGCCAGGAAGCACCTCTACAAGAGACCACATTCCCAGGGGTAAGCACAGACACATGGGAGAAGTCAACCAACACAGGACAAGTGATGAGGCCAAGAGGACAGGATGGAGATGGCTGGAAGTGGGGGTACCGCAGGAACGCAGTGGTGGGAAGCAGAGGCAGTGAAGAGAGCATTCTTTTCACAGCCTGGAGAGTGCCTCAGCTATCCCAAAGAGTAGTGTGTGTGGGGCACCATCCTGAGGTACCAATGAACCCCAAGCAACAGGACTGGGGCA
>PVKH010048255.1:0-10216 GCA_004027955.1 Chaetophractus vellerosus | reverse complement strand
CCTACCCTGGGTCCCACAATCTAATCAAACACTCTTAACTTAAGTGATCTAGTCAAAAGTGATCTAATCGAAAAAGTCCTGTATTATTTGCATAGCAAAGGGATGCTGATGCAAAGTACTAAAAATCTATTGGCTTTTATAAAGGGTATTTATTTGGGGTAAAAGCTTACAGTTATAAGGCTATAAAAAGTCCAACTCAAGGTTAGTTCTGCACCTAAGTCTGTTGCCACATATTGAAGCAAGATGGCGGGAAACAAGGTTCAGCCTTCCTTTTTCTTCTTAAGGCTCCATGGGCCCAGCTTCTTCTGATCTCAGCTGTAAGCTGGAGGGCTCATTTCTTTCCAGGCCTCCTCAGTTACTCAGGTCTTTGGTCTCTTTAGCTGCAAACTATCAAACAAATGTCTCATCTCTCCCTGGGGCTGCAGGATAAAAGTTCTCTTCTGTGTCTTCGGAGCTCTCTCTCTTTTCTCCTGTATCTGCTTCTGTGTTCTTGATTGAGGATCAGTTTATATAGCCCACAAAGGGGGCAGAGAATCAAACAGAGTTGCTCTAATGTTGTGATCAATCAAAGCCCTAATCTTGATTTAATCAAGTAAAAGTAAAGCCTTTGAATTTGAATCAATCAAAGGGTATCATGCCCAGAGGAACAGACCAGCTTACAAACATAACCCATATCTCTTTTTGGAATTCATAAATAATATCAAACTGCCACAGGTCCCTTAACTGAATCTTATCAAAAGGCCCCACATATGATAGGTTTATATGCATGGGAAAGCTTCACTTTAAGAACAGGATTTTCTGGGGTCCACAAAACACTCAAACCAGGACAATAGACAAAGCACATGTGGCAAAATGTTAAAAGTTGATAAATCTGGGAATCTGGGAAAGGGAGATATTGGAGTTCTCTGTATTGTTTTTATTTACTTTTGTGGCTATTCTCTAAGTTTGAAATTATTTCAAAATGAAAATTTATTAAAAAAGAGAGAGCAGAGGTACTCTCCTGCTGGCCTTGAGGAAGTAAGCAGCTATGAGTTCTTTAAATTCTTCCAACCACTCCATGAGCTTGGAGTAGGACCCCAAGCCTCAGATGAAACAGCAGTCCAGCCAACACGTTGACAGCCAAGACCTTGATGGTAGCCTTGTGAGACCCTGAGCAGAGGACCCAGCTAAGTCACATCCAGACTCCTAATCCGTGGAAACTGTGAGATAATAAATGCTTGATGTATTAAGTCATCAAGTTTATGATAATTTTTTGCACAACAATAATACACCTAAAAATTGAGTCTGCATTCAATATACTAACCATCCTTTTCAGATTTGTACTTTTGCAAGCATAAAAGAGGCACATAGTCTCCCCTACATTCAGTCAATTTACATGCTTTCTGAGCCTCTGTTTCCTCACCTATAATATGTGAAGATTATATCCTTTACCTTGTGTTCTTTGAAGATTAACTTAAATGTGATAATATATAAACTGTATCAATGTAATAGGTCACTATTAATATCAGGACTGGGACTTGAGCCTGGTCATAGAGTAAAACCTCCCTTTAGCATTATTCCCTTAGATCACTGATTCCTAGGTATGTTTTAACCCCACTAGCATGTCTAATCAATTGATCTTATGGCCTTTTCAAGGTAGACCTATTAAAAGACTATTGTGATAATCCAGGTAGGAGATAATGATGATTCACACTAGGGTGGAAGAGGTGAACATGGAGAGGAGTGGTCACATTCTGATACCTACTGAAAGAAGAGCTATTAGCATTTACTGACACTGAATAAGAGTATAAGAGAAAAAGCCGAGTCAAGAATGACTCCAAAGTTTCTGTGCTGAGAGATTAGAAGGATGGAGTTACAGTCAATTGGGATAGGGAAGGCTGTGCTTGGAGTAGATTTGAAGGGAACTGGGGATCATAGCTCAGTTTTGGGGATATTGAATCTGAGCTGCCAAATAGCATCCAAGCTGAATAGATAGTCGAACATACAAATCTGGAATCAGAGACGAGCTCTGGGTTAGAGACAGGCTTTTTTTTTTTTTTTACTTTAAAAGATTTTATTGAAGTATATCATTCATACATGAAAATACATAAACAAAAAGTATATAGTAAAAGTTCTGAACTTGCAAAACAAGCATGCATAACATCATACAGGGGTCCCATACATCACCCCTCCACCAACACCTTGCATTGTTATGAAACATTTGTTACAAACTATGCAAGAGCATTGTCAAAATATTACTACTAACTATAGTCTATATCTTACATTTGGTGTATTTTCCCCCAACCCACCCTATTATTTTTTAAAATATATTTTTATTTCAGGGGTTGTGTACTTACAAAACAATCATGCACATGTGTAGAATTCCCATACAATACCTCTTCACCAACACACCACACCATGGTGGAATATTTGTCATAGATTATAAGGTAATATCATCAGACTATTACCACCAACCACGGTCCACAGCATACATTTGGCAGACTTTTTCCATAGCCCCCCATTACCAACATTTCTCTCACTGATGCAAGAATATTACGGTATTGCTGTTAACCACAGTACATAGGTCACGCCAGTTGTATTTTTCCCATGCTTCTCCACATTCCCTCCACACTAAAATCTGTATATCTGTTCTAGCTCACAGAAGGAACGCTTGCATCTGTACCATCAACCACAATTCTCATCCACCTCTGAGTTCACTGTTATTCAGGCCCTAGATTATTCTCTAGCTTTCTTTCAATTGACATTTACATCCCTAGACTACCCTTTTCAGCCACAATTCCATTTATAAACCAGCTGCTACTCACTATGCTTTTGAAACTAGGTGGCAAGTAGACTTCCAAATCTGAGGGACTGGATGAAATCACCAGAGAAGTGAGTGTAGAAAAATAATAGAAGAGGTCCAAGAACTGAGCGCTAGGTAATTCAACATTAAGAGGCCAAGGAGAAGAAGAGGGGCACAAAGGAGACTGAAAAGCAGTGACCAATGAGGTGGGAGAAAAGTCAAGGAAAGCCTAACCCCTGCAGGTCAAGGTAGGATATCAAGAAGGGAGTGATCATTTCTTTTAAATGTTGCTGATGGGTCAAGTAAAATGAGAATCAAAATTAACCTGGAGGTATAGGAATATGGAAGTCATTGGTGACAATACAAAGGCAATTTTGGTGGAGTGGTTAGGGCAAAAGCTGATTGGAGTGACATTAAGAAAGAATGGAGAAAGAGGAATTAGAGACAAGTATATACAATTGTTTCAAGGAATTTTGCTTATGGAACAGTATTTGTTAGGGTAAGTAGAGTAAAGAAAGTGTTGTTTTGTTTCGTTTTGTTTTGTTTTGTTTTAAGATGTGAGAAATAATAACATATTTGTATGCTGGTGGAAGGATTCCTCCCTAGAAGAGCAAAGTGGTATGACGTAGGGGATCACAGGGAGAATGCAGCATTGTCCTTGAGTAAGCAAGAGTGGAAGGAATCTAGTATATAAGTGGGGTATTGTCTTAAGTCAGGAGCATGGATGTTCATCAAGATTTAAAGGCAGATTCTGGTGTGTGGGAAAATGTGGTGATGGGAATCTGCAGAACTTCTCTTCTGATTATTTCAATTTTTTAGTGAAGTAGGAAGCAAATATCATCAGTTGAAAAGGAGGGTAGTGAAGGAGATATTGAGGTCTCTAGACAGAAGGTATAAAATAATAGTCAAGTAGAGTGGACAGATGAATGCATTATATATAATAGGTCAGTATGTATAATTTTATAATATAATGTATGATGATATTAATATAATATAATAAAATATTAATATGTGAGAGATTGCCTGGCAGTACTAAGGAGTCATTTGAAATTCAGGAATTAATAGTGAAACCTATCAACATGGTTGTGGAGTTTACTCCAGCACATTCAACTATATGAGTCCAGAGAAGAATTAAATTTAACCAGGATTATGGTTGTGAAAGGGAGTATATCAAAGCAAGCTAGAGGCAAAGGAGTCCAGGGAAGTTACAAAGGAGTGGTTGACCAGGGAAGCTAAAGTGGATAAAGAGGGGTACAAAGATATTAAGAGGTAAAAATCTTTAAATAGGTGTGGTGTCATCATGATTAGAGATCCTGTTGTAGTAAAAAAAAATTAGGGATGGTATACTAAAAGGAATGAACTGGAGAGATTGGAGATAGCAGAGAGTGAAATGCAAGAAACTGGGATTATGGAGAAATGTTATTAGTGATAACAGGATCTTAAGTGTGAACATAAGACAGTGGTGAGACAGTGGAGAAGATAGGATCAATGGAGTGAGAAATCCAAAGTGCTGAGAGATCAGGGTGTTAGAGGGATTATCTACATAACCGGTGACGGGAGCTAGGACCTAAAATTTTGAGAAATGAAGAAAAATGACCTGGTATTCATTGGATGACAGCAATAATGAGGGTTAGGGATAACATATTCTGCTGATATTGACAGCTGGGGATTTTTCCAAGAAGAGGGAGGAAGAATGGTTTGCAAATAGCAAGGAAGAGCACAGAAGATCACTTATCCTTGTGCAGACCCGGTAGGACAAGAACTGTATGAGAAAAACCTTGACTCTATTCAGGGCTGTGTCCCTCAGGGAAAAAACCAGGTTTTACTTTGAGCAAGAATATGAAGAGGGTGCTTGGAGAATAGGTTCTGATTACTAATTGGGCTTCCTAGTGACCTTCCAAGTAGAAAGAAAGACCAACCGAATCTATGTATTCATAAGGTGATCATCCAAAAACTTGGATATTTCAATCTGCTATTTTGTCTGTATTCATAATACTGGATGCAGGAGAATATTTATCCTTAGGAAATTTTTTTCTTACACATTCTGGCTGAAATGAGCTGTGGAAATGCTGTTTGTTTAGCTAAGATTTTGACTGTGCAAATGATCTTTAACTACTTAATTGGCTTCGATAGATCAAATGTAGGGAAAGCAATCTGCATGCTGGGCTGTGACTTTACAGACTTATATGTTTGGGAGGTGTTAGTAGGGTAGAAAACTAAAGCTTGTAGATTACTTATTATTATCAAAGTCAAAAATAGAAATTGTGAAGGAGTAATGGTCTTGTAAACCTAGCAGAGACTCCTGAGCTGTTGAAAGTAGTGTATAAATATTCAAAACAAAAGGAAAGCATAGCCTTGTAAATTGTGGATATATGTTTATTTTTGTTAATTTTCTTTGTGTAATAAAGTGCCTTTTATTTTGTTAGCCAGTATTTAAACTTTTAGCTTTCTTCCAATTGATGTGCCACCGGTAATAAATTATGCACAGTACTGCTAAAAACAAGGCAGTTTTTTTTTTTTTAAACAGCAATAATTACCAAAGACCAGAATTACAGTCAACATTAAAACAGATAATGTTGGCCCACAACTCATTGCCTGCTTCCTTTACTACCATAACAGCAATTGGTATTTACAAGCTGCAAAACATGCCCCAAATTGTTGGCTTTAATGTACCAAGAACTTTGAGAAAAGTACAATGCCACCCACCACAATTCAGGATTCTGATTTTTCTATTAATTTGTTTCTCTCATCCTACTATAATTTCAACACGCAAGTCTTTCATCTGTTCTCTAACTAGAACATCCATTTTCCAAATCGCATGTCATGGTAACTCACCCACTGCTCTTTCTTGCTATTTTCATTCTTTGTTTTGTTAGGGAGTCCTAAATCGGGAGAGTGAAAGTAAATTAAAGTGAATTATAAGGAGAAATTTGCCTTTGGGGGCACTCAATTTGATACCTTGGTGGTTTCTGCTCATGTTTTGTCTGCCTGGACACAGCAACCCCTTCTCTAATATCCTGCCTCTACTCATCTCAGGAACAGCCAGCTGGTTGTGGTCTCCATTTCCTCTTCTCTCAGGATATTGTCACAGGCTCCACTGAGATTAGGGTACTGTTGGGTAGTTAGAAATGAGTATCTTTGACTTTTACCTATTTGCTGCATTTGTGCATACACTTATTTGCTCATCTTTTGAGCAGGTATAAATGTGTGCAGGTTTAAATAGTTTTCTTGGCAACAAGGAGTTGTAACATGTACAATAAAAAGGAAGACCTGTGACTATAGATGCTGAAGTGCCAAAATGATTGGTACAGACCAGAGCTTTTTAAACTGCAACATGCATAGGAATCACCCAGGCCTCTTGCTACAATGTGAGTCTGCTTCCATAGGTCAGGGGTAGGGCCTGAGATTCTGATTTTCTGGCAAGCTTCCATGGGGATGCTGGCCTTTGAACCACCCTTTGTGTTGAAAAGTTGTAGACCAGCGCCATCCAGTTGGAAAATAACATGAGTCAGACTGTGAGCCACATATGTAATTTTTAATTTTCTAGGAGTCATATTAAAATAGTAAAAAGAAACAGATAAAATCAATTTTAACAATAATTGTGTTCAACCCAATATACAAAATATTTTAATTTAAACATGGAATTAATATAAAATTATATTAGAGTCTTTTTTCACTCTGTGACTTCAAAATGTAGTGTATATTTTACACCTATAGGCCATCTCAATTCAGATTAGCCACATTTCAAGTGCTCACTAGCCACATATGGCTGATGGCTATGTACTGGGCAGACTGGACAGAAGAGACACAGACAGTGTGTGTCACGGCACTGCAGACGGGAGAAAATGACATGAAGTTTAGCATCAAAGGCTAGGTAGGATTTGCAGAGGGGCTGGTGTGATTGAGAGTAGAACAATTTCAAATGAAAGAGCACCTGATGGGCTTCTCTCATTCTGAAATGCAGTAAAACCCAGATCTCAAAGCATTGAGATGGGAAGTGAGCAGGATTTACATTCCAGCCATAATTCTACTAGGAAAGGATAAGATCTCTCATTGCTTCTGTTTTGTCCTGTGGATAAGGCATAAAATGAGCAGTGTGCAATTTATTTCCATAGGAGGGATAGGAGCAATGTGGGATGTTGAGTTTAATATGGAAATGGAAGGTCTACCCAGCTAAGTAGACCAATCAATGCCAAAAAGATGTCACTGGGGTTTTCTTGGTATTGTGTAGGCCTCTTCAGGTCTCTGCCAGTTCTGTCAAATTCCCTTGCTATTTTTAGAGTATGTTTTTAGAAAGAAATTTGTCAGAGAGAGAGATTGATGGATTCTGGACTTTGTGACTATTAATGCAGGAGATGTTATGTTGAGGGCCACTATGAGACTAAGAGTTCAGGTATGTGAGGAGCAGAGGGCCTGGCCATAATAGATGGCTAATAGAAGACTGCTGCTTTAGCTATGATGATTCTTATCAGTATATCATCTTTAAACCCCACCTTCATCATCTAGAACACTGTCTTGGGCTGAGGTATGAGATTGCCTGGGAAAGGGTGGAAAGTATATACTTAAAGGTATAGCTGAATAAGGGATTGATTCTAAAAGACTACACAGCTTTACCTGTATTAGTTAAAGCTTAGTCTCTGTCACTCTCATTTACTAAACTAATGAAAATTGAACATTGTACTTGGATTACTCCAAACTCATAAGTATTCTTTTTTTTTTTTTATTTCCCCAACCTCCTGAGATGGATTGCTTATCTGTCTGCTTGTTGTTTCCGCTCGTTGTTTCTGGTCATTTTCTGCTCACTGTGTCTGCTTGTCTTCTTTAGGATGCACTGGCAACTGAACCCATGACCTCCCATGTGGGAGGCAGATGCCCAACTGCTTGAGTCACATCCACTGCCCTTAAATATTCTTAAGACCGTTATTTCTTCTTTCTCTCCTAGAAGCCACTCCCAGGTGCCAAGATGCCCAAGCAGTCCCACTAACAGAGCTCTCAGCAGGGTTTACCATTCCAAGGACAATTGCTTTTGAGACCAAGATGATTTTATTTTATTTTATTTTATTTTATTTTTAAATTTTATTTTAGGAGATACTGGGGATTGAACCCAGGACCTTGTACATGGGAAGCAGGTGCTCAACCTCTGAGCTGTATCTGCTCTCCAATGAGAGTTGGGGATTTTTGTCTGTTTGTTTTTTGTTTTTAGGAGGTACCAGGGAATGAACCTGGGACCTCCTACATGGGAAGCAGGCACTCAACCACTTGAACTACATCTGCTCCCCCCATATGCTTTTTTTTTTAAGATTTATTTTTATTTATTATACATCCCCCCCTTTTTGCTTGTTCTTGCTGTGTTCATTTTTTCTCTGTGTTCCTCTGTGTCTGCTTGTCTCCCCCCGCTGGGGCGACCTGCCAAGTCAGCTCACTGGCACGGCGGCCCGCCTACCTGTGGGGGCTCGCCCTTGCTCATGGGGGCTTGCCTTTGCCCGCGGCAGAGTGCCCCGCCTGCATTGGCTTGCCTTCTCAAGGCGGTCCACCCCGTTTGAGGAGGCCCGGGGACCGAACCTGGGGCCTCCCGGGTGGTAAACCAGCACCCTACCAACTGGGCTATACAGCCAGCCTCCCCCCCCATATGCTTTTAATGCTATGTTTAGATATATGACCACAGAGTTTCCCACTAACTATTGATTGCTACTAGGAATGTCTTTTTTAAAGGGGAGAGCCATTGTTAAAAATATGCATAGAATATCTTGTGATCCTCTTTTCTTACAGAATACTCATTTCATCATGTCCACAGTGATGCCAGATTGAGGCAGTGTAATGAGTTTCTTCCTTCCTTAACATAAAACCTGGAATGAGTTTCTTGTATGGCTGATTTCCCCCATCTGTGGCTAGCATGTCCTCTTTGCAGACCTGCATGCTCCAGGGCTACTGCTCCTACCTCTGCAGCCTGTGTTCAGTGTGACTTACTGTTAGCATTGCTATGAGTCATTGAAGAGAAATTCAAGTTACCTATTATATCAGAGGGCTATTTGGGAGAAAATAGGAATTTTATACCTCATTGAAGAGCTGACTTACAAAAGCATCATTTATGTTTATTTCATTGAACTGCTTTGGGAAATGTCACCAGGGCACCTGAATTGGGCGATTCCCAGCTTTCACACACACAGCATTCCTTTCTTCCTTATTGTTTCTAAATTGTTTCAAGCAATCAAAGTCAACTGCTGTCACCATCTCTGTGGAATGTTTTAATTAACCCCTTTATCAGGAAATGACCAGTCCTTTCACCTACCTCCATGGGAAGTGTTTCTCTAATAGGAGATAGATTAGGCCATTTTGTTCACTGAGCTGTCAGAGGTGTGGGCTCTTCACAGGGTGGGTGATTCCATCCAGTGGTGGAGGGAGGGCATTTGGCAGACTATGATAAGTCGTACTTTTTATTCTTCTTAAGAAGCTTGCTTGCCTGCCTCCTGATCTCCCGCTGGCACATCACCCCTCTCTTTTCTGACTTTCTGTGCATATGGGCTCCTAATTTTTATGATTTTCCTAAACCATACTGATGACAGATAATTCAGTAGAAGGTCATCTTAGGTGGCAGTGAAGGTATTTTGTGTGAGGAATGTGTTTGTGTTTTCTGTTTTCCTCTCTTTCCTGCTGATTATGTATTTAGAATCATCAGAAATAATGCAGGTGGACTGAGGACAACTCTGAATGAAGAAAAGAAGCACCATTTTTTAAAAGTTACATTTAAAACTTTGTATTATTCAATAATATAAAACTCTGCTGGATAATGAAGGGGGTGTGGAAGAACCATACCATAAAGGCCTGGCCTCGGGGAGTGATGCAACAGTCCAACATTTGCTGGGTTCTTACTGTCTGCAGAGCACTGTGAGAGGCCTGAGGAAGTGAAAGATGAGAAATATGCACAGAACATTTATAATTAAAATGATAAAACAAAATGAGATTCCATGGTAAATGAATGGCACAAATGATCAGGGTTGTGATTGTTCAGAGAGAGAAAACACTGCAGGGTGGAGTAGGGCCACAAGTACATTTAAAAACAAATCTGGGGGCCAGCTGTAGCCCAGTTGGTAAGGCGCCGGTTTACCACATGGGAGGCCCTGGGTTTGGTCCCTGGGGCCTCCTCGAGCGGGCAGACCGCCTCGAGAGGGCAAGCCAACGCGGGTGGGGCACACCGCCACGGGCGGGGCATGCCGCCGCAGGCAAAGGCAAGCCCCCACGGGCAAAAAGGCAAGCCCCTGTGGGAAAAGGCAAGCCCCCGGGAGCAAGGGCGAGCCCGCGCGAGCAGGTGGGCTGCCACGACAGTGAGCTGACTTGGTGGGTCGCCCCAGTGGGGGGAGACAAGCAGACACAGAGGAACGCAAAGAAAAAAAAAATGAACACAGCAAGAACAAGCAGAAGGAGGGGATGTATAAT
>PVKH010048254.1:0-10216 GCA_004027955.1 Chaetophractus vellerosus | reverse complement strand
CTTCCCTTCTTCCTCCCTCCCTCCCTCCCTTACTCTCTCTCTCCTTCCCTCCTTCCCTCCTTCCTTCTTCTCTCCCTCCCTTCTCTTTCTTTTTGTAGTTTGGCTGTGAAGGGGCTTTTAACTCTAGATCTACCTGATAGCAATGTCTTTGGCAACCAAACAGAGCTGAGGGAGAAAATGGGGGTGGCTTGATCTGGGGGTGGCAGCAGAGCCTCCGCACACAGCAGGTTAGAGAGGCTTCACCTCTTTGTATTGTGCTCCTGTCTGGGTGGAGGACTGAGAGGGTTCCAGATTGTTAACCAGCAGCAGCTGGCAGCTTTATTGTTTTTTAATTAAATAACCCCCAGCCACACAAACACACACCAATCCCCCACCTCCTCCTCCTCGTGAAACCTCATTAAGCAAGAGGACTATAATTAAACCCAGAATCCACGGCTGACACTCTTACCGTCCTTCTTTGCTTCTGCCGCCAGCTGGGGGCAAAAAGGCAGCTCTCTCGCCTGCCCTGCGCTTGATGGGCAGAGGGTGATATCAGGGAGAGGCGATCTTTATCAGTCACGTAATGGGCAGCTTGGCCCTCCCTTCAGGGCAGCCAGATGTGCCTTTTGTCCTTACCCACCTCCACTGCCCATCAAAGAGAGCAGGACATCTGCCTGGAAGGGGCAGTTTACCTGAAACAGGTGAGGCCTTTCATTCTGAGAGCAAGGGAATTTTCCTGATTTGACTTGGCCATGCATTTGGGCCACATATGTCAGGAATATTTTCACTTGGTTGGATGTGGATAGCCATCAGCATTTTAAACTTATTGTGCCTACTTATTTCTTACCAGGGGAATATGGCTAAAGATGAGATTATTTTTCTTTCCCTTCCCCTTCTTACCTTTCTCCCTCCCTCCTCCTGGGTCTGCCTCAACCTGTGCTTTCTCTCTTCTATCCTGCCCTCTCCATCTTCTTGGGCTGCCATTCTCCTAAATCTGAACTTTCTTGCTCCCGATTTCTAATTGCAGAACCTAGTAGTATGTAGTAGTTCTTCTCATTGATATCATGGAACTGGTTTCTTAAGATAGAAGCAGATTCCTTTAAAAATTCACATGGGGAGAGGAGGAGTGGGGCGGGGCAGGGGGGTGGGGAGGAGATGCATGCAGATGAGATCTGTTGTGTAAAGCCAAATTCCTTTCCCTACCCCCAGCTTGGGCAAACCTCTGGTAATATTATTTCCTGCAAAGCCCCCAAACCCAGTGAAAACGAACTTATCATTTACATCATTTCTCTCTGTAGCTCTGACAATTCATATTACCCCAGAACCTGACATCTCCACTTTCTTCCAACTGATAAAACATCTCTTTTGATTTCTGTAACTGAGAAACATCATACACCCAAGACACAAAGGATGATTCATTGGTCTTTTATTTCACAAGTGAGCTCCTTGAAAAATTTAGTCTGCGTCGCCATTTGGGCATTAATTCCTGACATGCCACTTATCATATTTTGATTGTTTCCAAGAGAGCACCATATTTTAACTCTTTGGGAGTGATTTAACTGATCAGATACAAGGCATCTGGTTTCTATGGTAACTAAAGTTCTAAAAATAATATAAAGAAAAGACCACCTTTAATTGAAATCACAAGAAGTTGTTATGGTAACCGGAATTTTTAAAGTAACTAGGTTAAGCTACATTTCATTTTATCTAGCACTTTGCACAAACAAATTCTGATTAAAATATCAGGTTTAATTTAATCAGTTAATTAATGTCACTAAATGTCATTTATCTTATAACTCTCATTTACATTCACTGCTGAATTAACCAACTTGCTAATTTATAACTATTCTGCCTTCAATTTAGCATTCTGGAATCTGGGGCAATGCGTAGTGAGAGTGTGTGGCTAGGCTTGGATGTTGGCCTGAGGTCTGACTCTGCCTCTCATTTCCTACAAAACCTCAGTTTCTTTATCTGTTGAATGGGGATGAAAATACTAGCTTTGCTTTTGCCAAATATTTGTATAGACCAAAGTAAAAGTATGTATGTGAACGTGTTTTAATATTCCAGACCCTGGTGCAATGTAATACATTAATTTTTAAAATAGATACATTTAGAGCAGTTTTAGGTTTATAGAAAAATTGCACAGAAGGTACAGACTTCCCATATGCCCCTTCTCCCTGTTCTCCTGCACAGTTTCCCTTATTAACCTTTTGCATTAGTGTAGTAACTTAGCTATAATTGGTGAAGCAATATCGAAACATTAGCACCAGCTGAAGTCCATAGCACACATAAGGGCTCATGCTTTGGTTGTACAGTTCCATGGGTTTTGACAAATGCATAATGCCATGTGCCCACCACTGTAACATTGTACAGAGTGGTTTCACTGCCCTCAAATGCCCTGTTTCCTACCTCTGTATTTCATGCATTAGTATTATAATACCATATTCTTTTGTCCACACATTTCTTGGATGTTGACTTTGAAAATAAACCATATGAAGACAAACTAGAAATGTTTACACTTACAACAGTGAGTACAGAATTTTGAGCCTAGTGACTAAATTAACTGAGCAATGAAATTTATCATGATTATCTCCTAGGTCAAAACTCTTAAAGAAAACCTGGAAGTGTCTTGAAGACAAGGACAGCATTAAACCCTTGATATCCCTTATAGTATCTTGCACCTAGTAGATGCTTGGAAGCTTGAAATTTTTACTCATGCAACAGTGTTTTAGTGGTGCATTCCACATGCATAAGGGCCTGTGCTGAAATAAATTCTTATAACATTCGAATTATCCCTGTCTTGAGAAGGGAAGCAGATATGTAAACATATGCCCTCAATAAAACGTCACAGTTTCCATGATAGAAGAAGGACAGGTCTACTCTACAGGAAGGTGGAAGGTGTGAGTGAATTTAAGAAACACTTGATGAGAAACTCAACCTTGAAAAGTGTTTTGAAGATGAGAAGGTGTGGTACCAGGCCTGGGGTGGGGGTGGGGTGGGTATTGTGTAAAATGGACACCACTGCATGTACATGAAGGCTCACACACTTGTTGAAGTCAGGAGAGAGGCGACAGTTGCTAAGATGAAGATATAGGGCTCTGGGCCACTGTGGCCATTCAACAATAGAGAGGCGCAGAACTCAGTCCCAGAAAAGTATTTGATTCCTGGAAAACGTATGTATTGGCTCCAGAAAGAAAACTGCAAAATTAAATTCAATAAATGTTTAAACATCTACAAAATGTAACATTGGGCCAACTTCATGAATTATCAGGTTTACTCTTCATAAATATTTCATTACACTTAAAACAATTTGAAGGTTAAATTTTTCTCACTTTGCAAGAATTTCCAACTATGCAAAGTGATTGCCAAGAAATCAGCCAATCTCAAATTAAATGACTTATCTTTAGCCAATTTATTTCAAAAGCAAAATTACAATTCCCCCACCCCAAAAATTATATAGGAGGTATGTTAATATATTTGATATGGTATAGAGCGGAACCTCAAGAAGTAGGAGTTCCAAGGAGCCACAAAATATTGTTTGTAAAAAGCAAGCCTAGAATTTAAAATTAAGAAGAAATGACAAAGCAAAACAATGAGAAAGACATGGGTATGTATAAGTCAGAACAAAGACAGCACTAGTTGAATGAGAAGAAACAAAGTTGTGTTGTAGAAAGATTAGTGAGTGGGGCCGGCTCGATAGCCCAGTGGATAGGGCACCGGCATACCACATGGGAGGCCCCGGGTTCGGTTCCCGGGGACCTCTCCTAGCGGGCAGACCGCCTTGAGAATGGCAAGCCGCCATGGGCGGGCCGGGGCCGCCGTGGGCAGGGCAAGAAGCTGCCACGGACATGGCAAGAGCCGCCACGGGCAGGGCAGTTCGCCCGCGGATGGAGTGCAGCCAGCCACCCACGAACTGAAAGCCAGCTGTGAACGGACGCAGAGACCGCCCACAAGTGGGGAAAGCCGCGCCTGCGCAGTGACCACTCTCGGCGTGTCGCCGCAGCGGGGGGAAGGGGAGATATGTAATAAAATAAATAAATCTTTAAAAAAAAAAAAAAAAAAAAAAGATTAGTGAGTAAGTGCGACCTGAGTTCTGATCCTGGCTGCATTATCAAATGGGCGACTCTGGATGAATGTCTTGACTTCCCTGGAGCTTTCATGCTTCAGTGCTGTAGGCAGCTATGATCAACACCAGCGTTTTTCAAAATTTCTTGCAGCTTCCTCACTCCCTGAGGCCATAGCAAAGCTGAGATCAGGTGGCAGCTTTCCTTCCTCCAACCTTCCCAATAGTTCTATACCCAATTTCCTGCATTTAATCCCTTCCTACTTGAAATACCTGGAGTGATTTCTGTTTTTCTGACTGAACCCTGATTAATACACTATTATTCTTTTTGTACTTCTTGTTATTGCCAAAACTTTTCCCCACTAGTCTTAGGAACAGGAGTTTATCTTACACCATAATCCCTTGAATCAAATATGGACATTTGTATAGAGATGGCAAATACACCTTGTATATGTGCTACTTACACCTTCTTTGCCCAGGCAGGATTCAAAGGAAAATCAGTCTGGCTGAGCCAGAAAGTATTTTCTGAATCCTTCTCCATAGAGAACTACACAGCTACTCCCACGCAATAGGAGATGGCATTAAATGGGAAATCTGGCATTCTGATTATTTTAGCTTCCTGGCTGCTAAAAAAAAAACAACCGTGCAATGGGTTGGCTTTAGCAACAGGAATTTATTGGCTCACAGTTTTGAGGCTAGGAGAAATCCAAAATCAAGGTGTCATCAAAGCTATGCTTTCTCCCAGAAGACTGTGGTTGTTCTGGGGCTGGTTGCTGAGGTGGTCCTTGGTCCTTGGCTTTTCTGTCACATGGCAATGCACTTGGCAGCCTCTCCTGGCTTCTGCCTTCTCTTCTGGGTTCCATTGATGTTTGGTTTCTGGCTGCTCCATCTGGTTTTCTCTCTGTGACCTTCCCTATATGGCCTTCAGTAATAGGATTAAGGCCCATCCTGATTGAGGTGGGCTACACCTTAGCTGAAGTAACCTCATCAAAAGGTCCTATTTACAAAAGGCTCATACAGACAGGAACAGATTAAGTTTAAGAATATGTTTTTCTGGGGTACATAGCTCCAAGCCACCTAGTAAAAAAAAAAAAAAAAGTTTGTTGAAAAAATAAATTAATTCATGAATATAAAACAGCTTTTAATTTAACTCTTTGCCCTTTAAGTGACAGAGCAACATTTCCCTTAGACTTCTGATAGCTGTGGTTGCTTAGAAGTAAGAAAAAAGTAAAATTAAGGGCATAGAGCATTAGGGGGAAAGTTACTTTCTCGTTTTTCTTCAAATACAGGAAAGTGGAGAAGAATTAATGACGTGGAAAATATGAAAGTAAATAAAGTAGTGTTTATAATAATGATATGATTTGTATAATATCTTAGAAAAAGTATCCCCAATCCGCATTTATAACCTCTCAACTAGTACTTTCCTCAAATATATAAATAAGCTATTAAATGAAGGACAGACTTTGCCTTTGCCTTTGTGAAAAACAGAGACACGACATTGAAAACTTGATACTTTAGTTGATGGTTGAGAAATGAGGCTTATTAATGTAATGACTTTTAAAGATTTTGTTTTTAATCATAGAATCCTTATGCCAGGAAAGTTCTCAAGGGGCTGAGGCTCTTGCCCTTTGCCTCTACCTATTCTCAGACTAATGATCCTTTCTTCCCCTCAGCAACTTGCTTCAAAGTGGTTAATTTTTGCTTTACTTTTATCTTAAAACAAAAAACCCTCCAACTTTTGTCACCGTTTCTCTATAATTAGCATGTGTTTTTAATTGGCTTACTCATGTCCCCTCTGTCAACTGGATTTTTCTTTTCCTTGTCTTTTCAGGATGGCCACCCAATCTTGAGTTGAATTTTTTTCATCAAGCCATCATTTCACCTTACTATTTTTTTTTTTTTAGATTTTTAAAATTAATCATTTTTATTAGAGAAGTTGAGGGTTTACAGAACAATCATGGTTAACATACAGGGTTTCCATATACTACACTATTAGTAACACCTTGCATGGGTGTGGTACATTTATATAATTATATTACACCTGTACTATTTTTAAAGCTAGACTTCAAATACATGGGCACAGATCATTGATTTTTATGCAATTTTTAAATTATTCGTTGTTGTAAAGGGGTCTAAATTATTGATGTCATATCGTTCTTCCTAAAGCATTAACATTACCTCCTTGCACATTAATATTACCTACTTGTGTATTAACACTTGTACATTGATTCTGTTGTTAAGAGAAAATATCTTGGAATTTTGATTTTGGGCAGAATTATAGTAATGAGTGCCAGGCTTGTTCTGTAAACAATGAGAAAACAGAGCATATTTTTCAGCTATTTTCAGACATTGGATAATAGGCAACACAGGCCTGTGATCCATGATGGAAAGTAAGTAAACAAGGTGAGCCCTTGAATCACTCTTACCTTCTATTTGAAGACACTCTCACCTTCTATTTGAAGACTGTGGACCAGGGAAGAGAAACCCAAGCAGAACACAGTGGTCTTGATAAATTAAAAATACAGAGATTGTAATTTGGGCAACCTGAGGGACCTAGGATTTAGTAGAGAGAATACTGGAGTAGAGGAAGTTATAAAAAAGAAACATTTCTAGAAATCAACTATGTCCACTATTGTCTTGTTTTTGGAACTTCTTTGTTCTATTTTTTAGTGGTTTCTCTAATGTTTACAATATGTATCCTTGCCTTATTCCTGATATATATTATATCATGACCAAATGGGGATAATCCCAGAAGGCATGTTGGTTTAACATATGAAAATCTATTACTGCAATTTAACATTAACTAAATAACTAAATAAAAGAGGAAAAACCTCATTATTCACAATTGCCAAAAGATGGAAACAACCCAAGAATCCATCAACCAATGAATGGAAAAACAAAATGTGGTATACACAAATGATGAAATATTATTCAGCTTTAAGAAGGAATGACGTCTGATGCATGTGACAACGCGGATAAATCTTGAAGACATTATGTCGGGTGAAATAAGCCAGACACAAAAGGACAAATATTGTATGATCGCTCTAATGTGAACTAATTATAATAAGCAAACTCCTGGAGATAATATCTAGAATACAGGTTACCAGGAGATAGAGTGAGGATAAAGAATGGGGAGCTGATGCTTAATCTGTGAAGAATTTTTAATAAGGTTGATTGTAAATGTTTGGAAATGGATACAAGTAATGGCAACACATTATCATGAATGTAGTTAACAGAGCTGAATTGTGTGTGTGATTGTGGTTGAAAGGGGAAGCTTAGGGTTGTATATGCCACTAGAAGGAAAGCTAGAAGATGAAACACGGAACTGTATAACATAGTGAACCCTGTGGTGGATGATGAATGTGGTTAATAATACAAATATAAGAATGTTCTTCCATGAACTAGCACAAATATATGTCACTATTACAAGGTGTTAATAATAGAGTGGTATATGGGGAAATACAGTAAATGCAAACTATAGACTATAGTTAACAGTAATATTTTAATATTCTGTCATCGATTGTAACAAAGGAACCACACCAATGATAAGTGTCAGTAATAGGAGGGTATAATGGGTATGATTTTTTCTTTTTGGAACAATGAAAATGTTCTAAGATTATTGTGATAAGGAATGTACAACTCTGTGATCATACTGAGAGCCATTAGATTGTATGCTTTGGATGGATTGTATGGTGTGTGAATAAAACTGCTTAAAAAAAGAGGGAAAAAAACAGATGAGCATTCTATAGAAGCAGAATATCATTTTGACAAAATTCAATACTACTTCATGATTTAAAAAGACTCTCAGAAAATTGAGAATGGAAGAGGACTTTCTCAATCTGATAAAGGGTATCTATGAAAAAATAGGAGCAAATATTCTTAGTGATGAAAAAGAAAATGCTTTCCTCTCTTATCAAGAACAAGGCAAGGTTGTCTGTTATCACCACTTCTATTTAAGATTATATTAGAGAGGTCGGCTGTATAGCCCAGTTGGTAGGGCACCAGTTTACCACTTAGGAGGCCCCGGGTTCGGTCCCTGGGCCTCCTCGAATGGGCGGACCGCCTTGAGAAGTCAAACCAAAGTGGGCGGGACACACTGCCACGGGCAAAGGCAAGCCCCCACGGGCAAAGGCAAGCCCCCACGGGCAAAGGCAAGCTCCCTGGAGCAAGGGCGAGCCCCCACGAGCAGGTGGGCCGCCATGCCGGTGAGCTGACTTGGCAGGTTGCCCCAGCAGGGGGAGACAAGCAGACACAAAGGAATGCAGAGGAAAAAAAAAAAAATGAGCACAGCAAGAACAAGCAAAAAGGGGGGGATGTATAATAAATAAAAATAAATCTTAAAAAAAAAAAAGATTATACTAGAAACCTAGCCAATGCAATAAGACAACAACAAAAAAGAAATAAAAGTTACACAAATTGGAAAAGGAGGGAAAAAATTAACTAATAATTTATCAAGGTCACAGTATACAATGTCAACATTTAAAATCCATCATATTTCTAAATTCTTTGTGAAGAATTTTTAAAAAATCAAAAATATCAAAGAACATGAAATACTTAGAGATAAATTTAACAAGTTATGTGCAAGATCTCTACACTGAAAACTAAAAAATTGCTGAGAGAAATTAAAGAAAAAATAAATAAGTGTGGAGGTATACTATAGATCAAATGACTATGGTCCTCAAATTGATCTATAGATTTAATACAACTCCAGTAAAAATCCCAGCAGAATTTTATATAGAATTAACTTAATTCTAATCTTTATATTAAGATGAAAAGATCTAGAATAGCCTAAACAATTTGAAAAAGAAGAGCAAATTTGGAGAACTTACACTACTTGATCTCAAGACTTATAAAGCTAAGTAATTAAGACACAGTGGTAGTGTTGTAAGAATAAAACATATAGATCAATAAAACAGTACAAATATGATACACATGTGATTTCTGACAAAGATCCCTAGGTAATTCAATGGGAGAAAGAATGTCTTTTTAACCAATGATCAAAAGCTGGAAACTGGATATCCATAATGGAAACAAATAAACTTTGACCCCTTTCCCACACATTTGCTCTTTAACTGGATCATATTTGTAAACATGAAAGCTAAACCTCTTAAACTTTAGGAGAAAATATAGGCAAAATTTTTGTGATTTTGGAGTTGGCAAAGATTCCTTAAACTGGACACAAAATGCACCAGCTATAATGATAAATTGTGCTTCACCAATATTAAAATCTTTTGCTCTTTATAAGATAACATTGTGGGGGGCAGGTGTGGCTCAAATGGTTGGGCATCCGTCTCCCATATGGAGGGACCTGGGTTCGATCCTCAGGACCTCCCGGTAAAATAAAGAAAAAATATAGAAGGTACGTGCACCGCCAGGCCCTGTGTGGGTGGGCCAGGCCCCGCTGAGGCACACAGCAAGGTAATGACATAACAGGAGAGTGACACAAGGGAGAGCCAAGACGAGATGCACCAAAAAAACAGGAACTGAGGTGGTGCAGGTGGCAGAATGCCTCTCTCCCACATCTGAGGTTCCCAGAATCGAATCCCAGTGAAGACAGGAGAAGGATGAGAAGAGAGGGCAGGAAACAGACACAGAGAATTGCCCAGCAAATGTACACAAAACAGCAAAAACGGGGTGGGGGTGGGTTAAAGTGGATAAATAAAATAAGCAAATCTTTAAAAAAAAGAGATAACATTGTCAAAATGACAATTCAAGCCATAGATTGGGAGCTAATATTTGTAATACACATATCTGACAGGTCTTGTAACCGTAATATGTATAGAACACCTAGAATTCAATAAGAAGATAGTGCAATAAAAAAACGGTCAAAAGATTTGAACATTTTACAGAAAAAGATATATGAACAGACAATAAGCACATGAAAAATTTCTCAATTTCAACAGTCATCAGGGAAATGTGAATTAAAATCACAATGAGATACGACTACATACCAAGTAGATTGGCTAATATTAAAAACAGTTACATGTCAAGTGTTGACAAAGATGTGGAGCAACTGAAACCCTCAAACATTGTTGGTGGGAACAAAAAATGGTGCAGTCATTTCGGAATTAATGCATTTATCATGCAACCCAACAATTCCACTTCTAAGTATTTCCTGAGGAAAAAACATATGTCCATACAAAAACTTGTAAATATATGTTCATAGCCCCGTTA
>PVKH010048253.1:0-10217 GCA_004027955.1 Chaetophractus vellerosus | reverse complement strand
AAGTGGGGATAGTGACGGCACCTCCTTCTTCCCATTGCTCTGAGGGCCGAGATAACGCACGCAGAGAAATCCGGGCAGCACCAGCACACAGTATGTGCACAGCCCATGTCTACCATCACTACCACAGGCCTCATCTCCCGGCAGCGGCAGGGCGTGGTAACAAGTAGAAGACGACAAAGGAGCCCGAATCCAGCCCCTCCCTACTGGCAGGTGCTCCGACCTCATGGACAACACCTACCGCTAGTGGGATGGAGGACGGTGCTCTGAGGTCATCTATGGGGGCACCAAGATGAAGACCTCAAGGCTCCAGGGTCTTTGAAAAACCAGCAGCCACATCTTTGGCATTTAACTCAAAAGCAATGGACTATCATTCCACCAAAAGCTATAGGAGGTCTGACGTGTTAGTCTGGGTTGGGCAGGGGGCTCAGGGATGAGGAACCCAAGATTCCCAGAATACCACCTGCCCAGCACAATCTCCATTTTAAACATGGAGTGTGCTGCAGCCAGCACTAAGATGGGATCAAAAGAGCTGTGGAAGCTGAGAACTTTGGGACATGCCAGGGACAGGGCACTGGGAAAAAAACCCAAAGGGGCATCTCCGAGCTCTCACTCAGTTATTTTGTTCTGTTTTCATCTATTGTTTCTTTAATTGCTAGAGAATGCAATGACGTTAAAAACATTCTAAAAGTCAACTCTTTAAAATTTTCAATCTTTTGGCCATATCCATGTGCATATATATTGTACGTAGTTATACAAAAATAATTCTTATAATTTCAAAAGAAATTATACTATGAAAACAATAAAAAGCAAAATAAGACATCCCTGAAGGGGCTGAAGGACACGCAGAAGGTTGTTCTCCCTGCCCAGCTGCTGGCAGGCCAAGGACTTCCCAGTGCGGGACCAAGGTGCGTGGAAGGAAAATACAACCTAGACACGCAAGTGCTGTTTAATGAGGAATCAGTTATTCCTGCATGAGAATATTCAGGGGGCGTCAGCAGAGCCACAGAGTCTGTTCCCAGCTAAAGCATTTTAGTTCACCTGGTTCTGAAGTTAATTTTGAAAAGATATTTGAAATCCCAAGGTGACAGTTTCTTTTTAGACTTCTTCATAATCAACGGGAAACAGTGAAAGTACTTAGCTGGACTTAAAACATACCCCATATGCATGCATACATATATTCGCGTGTGTATTTGTTTTGATCTGTTAGTATTGTTTGTTTTAATTTGTTCTAACTGGAAGGTTGACTTCTTAGATCCAGAAAGGTTTTTTTCTGAGAAGCACAGACTTCTCTCAAGTCTCCCCACCCCCCCCCATATTAGATTTTTCTATTCAGTGCTTCCTTTTGGTTAACTACTTCTGGCAAAGCCTTGCTATAGTCATGCTATCTGAGGGTATGACACAAACTACAACAACCTTAAAATCCCACACACATGGAATGAACACAATGTGTACTCTAGCAGCCTAGAGTGGGCCTCAGGCATAGGCTCCGGGCTTGTCCCCCTGCCTCAGGGCTCTATAGTAACATCTGACCCTCGGAGTTTTCTAGCCAATCCCAGTAAAACATCTTGAGACTGGGAGTAAGCAGAGAGGGCTTAAGTGAAACTAACTGCAATAAACTCTTTGATGCTAATGTTCACAAGTAAAATAGGAATCAAATCTCCTAGAGCTTTGTTCCTTGCTTCAGTCCACGAGCCACTATTCCTAAGTAACTGTGACAAGGCCCTTTCGATTCAGGTGGCCACCTCTTTTCTAGAGGAATCGCTCCCAGGAAAGCAACACACCTTTCTCAACAGCTCCAGGCAGGGCCATTCTAGCCCCACTGCCAAGCCTGGTGTCTGGGGCCTTGAGAGACACTTCAGTGGGCTATGGACATGGACGATGGAAGTCAGAGGTCCCTCAGAATGAGGAGGGAAAGACCGAGGACGAGAGGACTGCTACGACGCTTGGGTCCAGGGATAGGCAGAGAGGGAAACAACAATACTGCTGCGTCATCGGCCCTGGGGCAGGACAATGTACAAAGTGCTGTCACTCATCCGGCAGGTTGGGGGCCTTCAGGAAAGAGGATATCATTGTGCACATTCTGCAAACCACAAAGTCCAGGTCACAGTCATATGGCATAGAGATTGGTATTAGGCCAGTTTGGAAGTTGCCTGCAAGTTGACCTAAAGAGACAAGAACTGAGCTAGGGCACCAGAAAATAAAGTAAGATCTGATGCCCAAATGGCTGTAGAAAACGAGGACAAGGGGTATACGGACCGCCCTGGAATTTAGGAGAAAGGGAGAGGAGCAGGCAAGGCTAGAAATACCACTAGAGAATGATTTGCAGATAGGCGGCAGATGAATCCATGGAAGTGAGTGAATCAAACTGCCCAGAGAGAGCGAATGAGAAGGGAACCGGAACCCAGAAACTCCATCGCTGAACTAGCAGGTGGAGGGGCTGTTTCCTCCTACAACTAAATACATTGATTACACTAAACTAATTCTATTAGTGTAATTTTCTTTATCGAATTCTAAGATGCAAAAAATATCAAAATAAATAACTTTAAGACTTTTAACTCATATGCCATTTTGTTGGGATACAGGGGATGATATCTTTAGCAGAACTGTCAGAATACCTAAGAATCTTGGAAATGGGCTCTCCTCATGCTTACCTGAGTAGCACTACCGTTATTTCCTCAAATTAACAACTAGAAAGCAAGCTTTTGCCTTAAAAAGATAATTGACTAAAGATTACATGAAAGTTAACCTTAGTAGAAAAATAAAAATGAAAACCAAGGCGCCTATGTCTAACTGGCCATATTTCCAATAGTGGAAGTAACCGAGCCCCCAGGAACTGCCACAAAGTGCCTCACCCTCTCCCGCTGCCCGCCCCACCTTAAGCAGCCACTGGGAGCCGGGCAGAAGCCTCTGGCTCTGTAGGACCAGGCTCAGAGGCGCGCATGCGTTGTCAGCCCCATTCTTACCTGTAGACAATTCTTTCCCTCTGTAAATCTTCCAAGCCACAGCACAGCTCTGCAGCATAGAAAACAGCTCTCTGCTCATCAAAGCCAGGACTGCCCAGGTTGTAAATGTGAAACTTTAAATCCCCTCCATTCATAATGGTTAGCACCAAGTACAAGGAATCTTTGGTTTCATACGTGTAGGATAAGCTAACCTAAAGACGACAACATCAAAATACAAAAGTCTGCTGATTCACTTGTGATTCTTCTCTATTTGCTAACAATATTCAAATAATCTGTGTTAGACTTATAATTAGAACACAAATGCTACATGCTTCAGGGAAATGTGTACGAGGCAGCAGGCGCTTCTCGTGCTTTACCTATCTACAGGACCACTTTAGGAAAGGGTGTCAGCTCAGATCTCACAGGACAGCAGCAGGTGGCACCTGGGTCCACGCCTCCATAACAGTCAGCACTGACCACGTGCGCCATGCTCCGTGCTGGGGAGCTGGTGGTCATGCGCTCTATGCTGCCTCCCGCGGTGCAGGGATCCTGCTGCTTGGCATTCTTGCAACGCTTTTAACTTCAGCCATTCTGGTGAGGGTCCAGTGTCATCTTATTAGGGTTTTAATTTGCAGTCTTCTATATATGCAAATATATGGGGCACTTCTCATACTTTTTCATATACTTATTAGCCATTTGGCTATCCTCATTTGTGAAGAACCTGTTCAAGTTTTTGGCCCGTTTTCCTATTGGTCTGCATGTCAGTTTACACACACAATTTGCTGGGATTGCATTTACTCTATAGACCAATTTGGGGATAAGTGACATTTTCACAGCATTGAGTCTTCCAGTACCCAAACATGGTGCCCCTTCATTTATTTAGGCCTTCTTAAATTTCTTGCAATAACATTTTATAGCTGTCAATATAGAAATCTTGCACATTTTTGTTAGATACTTTCCCCAAATTTTAATGTTTTTTGATGTTGTTGTAAATAGTACCTTTAAAATTTTTCATTTCCTAATTGTGGCTGGCATTGTATGTAACAACTTGGCTAAATTCTCCATCAGCTATCTAGAAAGTACTGGATTACCTACATGGACAATCAAGTTGTCTCAAAATTATGACCATTTTACCTCTTTTACTTCCCCTGTCCTTACCCCATTTACTCTTATTTTCTTGCCTCATGCAGTAGCTGAAACCTTTAAAACAATGTTGAAGGGCCGGCTGTATAGCCCAGTTGGTAGGGCGCCGGTTTACCACATGGGAGGCCCCAGGTTCAGTCCCCGGGCCTCCTCGAACGGGCAGACTGCCTCGAGAAGGCACGCCAACACGGGCGGGCAAAAAGGCAAGCCCCCGCGGGCAAAGGCAAGCCCCTGCGAGCAAGGGCGAGCCCCCACGAGCAGGTGGGCCGCTGTGCCGGTGAGCTGACTCAGCAGGTCGCCCCAGCAGGGGGAGGCAAGCAGACACAGAGGAATGCAGAGAAAAATGAACACAGCAAGAACAAGCAAAAAGGGGGGGATGTATAATAAATAAAAATAAATCTTTAAAAAAAAACACAAAAAACTCAATGTTGATTAGAAATGGTGATAGCAAGTATCATAGTCTCATCCAGATTTCAGGGAGAGAGATTCCAAAACCTCACCATTAAGTGTGATGTGTGCTGGACGTTAATTAAGGAGGTTCCCTTCTAGTCTTGGTTTGCTTTGAGTTTTTAATCACGAATGAGTGTTGAATTTTATCAAATATCTTTTCTATGGTCACATTATGATGCTAATGTGTTAAGCTACACTAATCGATTTTCCTTCCTGATAAACCTCACTTGGTCCCAATGTATTAAACAATAAAGAGAAAGGGTGCCAGTTGTGGGAGACAGAGACTGCTGAAAATGGAAAGAGACAAGCAGCGAAGTTTCCAGAAATAAGGTGCCTCTGGAGGTCCCCCACTGCTCACTGTGCTAACCAGCTGGCATGTAATAAACGATTAGAGTTAAACAGAAGGAATTTCTGCTAGTCCTTTCCCCCTTATAACATGAATTAAGGGTCCCCTACTTCCTCCCCCGTAGTGAAGACTCATTCCTCCATTCAACAAATTGTGGGCAATGCTGAGAGCCTTTGCGCAGGCCAGGCCCTGCTCTAGGTACTGGGGAGATCTCTGCTGCATGGGGGGGAGGGAGGGGAGGAAGGGACAGGTGACTGGTGAATGAATACAAGGAACAGACCAGATAACATCACGCAAGTGCCTGAGGGGAAGCTGAGAGCCAAGGACAAGAAGGTGAGAGGAGAGGATGCTCCAAGCCACTGGACAGCCAGTTCCCAGGCCCTGTGGCAGGGAAAGCTGGGAAGGAGCTGAGCTAGGCCTCAGAGAGCACAGGCCTCAGAGCCCCAAGGGCTGGTGATGGGAAGCCAGTGAGAGCTGTAACCAGGAAGGTGACAGGACCTAATTTAAAGCTCCAAGAGAACCTTTGATCACTGTGGAGCACAGGCCGTAAGGGGCATGAGTGCAAGCAGGGAGCTCAGCTCAAAAGCTCTGGCAGCTCCAGGGGAAAGCAGGCACCAAACTACTTTACTTAAGGAAGATAAACTATAACTACTATTCTATGTCCCTTTCATAAAACTAGGTTATGATTCTCTATGTTTCAAAGTAGTTACACAAAAATGTTTAAAGCACCTTCAAGATGGGCCTGTGTTATCCAACATGCTCCTGTAACTATACGTTAGGTCTGACACAGCACACACAGAGACCCGCACTCCTAAGGCTGGATGATGACTGAGAAGGCACACTGACAACGCTCGTGCCCCAGCACAAAGCAGCTGACCTAAGTCTGAGAAATGACTCTAACACTACAAATCATTTGATAAACTATTTTTCACTCTCCCCTCAACCAGACTCCACATTCCACTAGATGCTACAGGAAATATGTAATGACATGGAGAGAAACTAGGTCTGGAGATGAAAATCACACACACACAATGTGCAGTCTAAAGCCTGGAATTACTCCTCTGAACTCTTACCATCTCTGGGATATTCAATACTTATCCAAAACAGTGAAGGTGGAATCTGAGGCTCTGTACAACCAGGATACTCTAAGAGCCTAACAATAAACCTGCCAAGTGTCAGAAAGAAAAGGAAAAGGGGAAACACACTGAGGCCACCGAGAGGCAGCCCATGCAAGAAGGCTGTGGAGAGCATCACTGAGCACAGCAGCCGACCTGGTGGGACAGGGACCTGCCGGCATGAGGTCCGTGGAGCAGCAAGGCCCAGAGAGCGGCTGTGGCAAACAGAGTGAGCAAAGCCGGAGGCTGGCTGTCACAGAACAAAGGCAGTGTCAAGCTGTGGTACTCTGTAAGCCTGAAAGGTGTGAAGTGATACCTGACAGAAATGGGTGAGGGTGAACGACAGATACATAAGGAAGCAGAAGCTGGAAGCAGGATCACACAGTTTTGTGCTTATACTCTGCGAGATCTGAATAAGAAGAAGGCTGTTACCAAAAGCAAAACTGTCCCAGCACCTGTGCATAGTCCAAGACAGCAAAATCCCAAATAACCTCAGAAACACACCAAACAACTTCCAACGGCTTGAATGAAAGAGAATTTAGCAGTGGGCGTTCTGACAGAAGGTCTACTTCTCAAGCAACAGACAGTGAAGATGAAAACAAGATACTTACCACAAATCTACTATGTACTTTTTCTAAGAGTCTTTTTTCATTTAGAACCATAGCTTCACATTTCTTCTTCTTTATTCTTTTTTTTTCTAGCTTTTTACAGGCATACAGTTTTCCTGTAGCTCGTACTTGACAGGCACACACCTAGTAGGAAAAAAGAGGTTCATACATGTGACATTTCTTAGACAACAAAGAAAAAACTGCTTTCTCTACGTAAAGGCCAGCCACAGCACTGGAAGAGTCAAGACCATTCCCATCGTGGATGGATTCACATCTTCGGAGTTGGCTCTGCCTCTCCATGAAGTGGGGAAGATGAAATAGGGTTGCTGTGGTGTGGGTAGATGGTAGTCAGAAGAAACTGGCCACACAGCCATATGCAAGCACGTGCATGCACACTGGATTACTTTAAAAAGCAAATAAGGGGAGTGGATGTAGCTCAGTAGTTGAGTGCCTGCTTCCTATGTATGAGGTCCCAGGTTCAATCCCCAGTACCTCCTAAAAAAAAAAAAAAAAAAGCAAATATAAGAAGATATGGCATAACTTTATCCATTAATAAAATAATTTTGATGGTATTTAAATAATATAAAGTTAATTGTGGGAAATCCTGGAAGTATTAATAAGGACAATGACGAAAAGAACTCAACCTAGAACTCCAAGATAACTATCATTAATATTTCACTGTATATGCTTTCAAGTCCATCTTTGAACATGTATACTTTTTAATCCCTGGAAAAATTGGGTTTATACTGTAGAATAGATATTATTTTATAATTTCCACTTTTCATTTTATAGTGTGACAATTTTCCCATCAATAAATGTTCTATTAAAATATGATTTTTAATTACAGCATAGTATTCCATCATATGAATATTAAACATATTTAATCATTTTTCTATCTGGGTACCTTTGCATATCTCCTTATTGTTAATTTAAAACACATTCTTACAAGTGGAATTGCTGAGTGTAGGGAATCCCATTCTTTTAGAAAAGGAGGAGGGACGGTAAGAGTGCCAGGTGTGTAACGACAGCCAGGCAGAGGCATTCATTCACTCCTCACAGGGCCAGGTGGAGATGGTGCTAACAGCCAGGCAGAGACACTCATTCATGCATTACATGAACTTTTAGGCTAGTCCCAGAAGTTCATCACATTATGAAAATAGAAGAATAGAAATTCCATAGTATTCAAACAAAATAGTCTTCGAATCAGGACAAACTGCTAGTCTTTGGAGTTTAAACACTGAACATGGAAAAACAGCTTCTATATGAAAATGTGAACGGAAATGTCAAGCACAAAGAATAGTGAATTTTTTTAAAGCTTGTGGCAAAGTACCTTTTTGTTCAAAGGTCAATCTTAATTCTCATGGTTGGCTAATAATACTCTCAGAATGCACAGTAAGGAAATAAATTTATAGGTATGAAGTCTTTCAATTACCTTGCTTTCTAGTTATCTAGAAGTATTGCTTATAATGGCCACTTCTCCCAATTACTCACCTCTCCAAATCCGCCTTTTCCTAGAACTCTGTAATGTCTAAATGTGTTCTTTGTTACTGGTTGCCTAATCAATTAAAAAAAAAAAAAGTTCAGGTCTCACATGGCACTGTTATTTTAAAACAGGAAAATCTAGCTCTTGTCTTAAGCCCATTTATTGAACCATTTTCCTCAAACCACAAGCAGGAAAAAAGGGGTGTCTGTGACCAGGGACTATAGCTCTGTCCAGTGGAAAAGCTCTCTGAGCTACAAAGGACTTGGACAAAGAGAAACACAGGCATGTGTCAGCATGGAATAGTTATTGAAGAAAAGGAAGGTGCAGTTACCCATACTAACTAAAGACAGCTCTCAGCTAGCCCACACTATGCAATATCCATGTACGTAACGCCGAGCATGTGCTTAAGTATTCTAGTACGCGTGCCTCCTTGCAGCTGTCAGAAAGCTGTCATAAAATGACACACATACGGCACACTATCCCTCGTAAAAGCAACCTCGAAGATGATATTTATACCTAACCCCAACAGCTCTAAAGAAACACATGTGAACTAGAATTGGAAATTGCATCACTCAAATACTAACTCTAATGATGATGACTGGTGATGGTGACAGTGACAGCTAACATTTTTGAGCACTTATTTTGCACACCAAGCACTGTGCTATGCACATTACACGCATTTTTTTGATGATCCTACCAAAAACAATCCAATAGGGTAGATATTATAGTTACTACTATTCTACAGAGCAATGACCTAAAACTCAAAAAGGTTAAGTAAACTGCCCAAAGCCACTCAGCTACTAAGAGGCCTAGTGGTTAAGACTGCAAATAACCACTGCATTGTATTATATTACTGTAAATCTAAGATACGTTTTATATTCTAACTACTTAACAGTAGTTAAATGACTAACTGCCATTTAAGAAAGAGAAGAGTCAAATGAATCAGAAAAAAATGTTATAATATCTATTAATTTCTGCACAAAAGTACCATCTACAACTCAAGATTTCCAGCAGTGCTCCTGACAGACGGAACAGTGTAAATTGGTCAGTATGTACCACGGGAAGTCACTACTTGTTGCAAGTAGTTATAAATTAGCACGTACCTTTCCAGCCATTTCCACTGTAAAAAGTGAGAAAAATATGAACTTCCTTGGTATTCTTCAAATGGCTCTCCACTTAAATAGTTATGGACAATTCTAGAAAAAGGTTTTACACAATTACACATTTGCTGCATTACAACAGGAAAACCACTGTGCTTGGTGAATTAATTAGCACTGGATATGGGAAAGTCACTCATTATAGCACAATCCAAAATACTGAATTCTTCAATTACAGAATTCCAAACTAGTTTCTAATGCTGTCAGTGAAAATATGAAGGCAAGAATTCAGAAGAAATTAAATCCCTTTGCCCTTCCAAAGTCAGAGGTTCCTTTTTATGTATATGACCATCAGAGAACTATTTACTTGATAAAAGCACATTCGTGTGTGTGTGTGTGTATGTGTGTGTGTGTGTGTGTGTACTTAAGGAGGGAATGTAAATATTTTGCAAATGAGACTACAGTGAATGTTAAATGATAAGTCAGACGGTAGAAAACGCTAATGTGACACACCTTATTTTTTTGACATTGAAAATAAAACATCTAATAAGTTACTCTATGCTATACATTTCTTGAAGAAATTTTATGCAATTACCATGCTTCTTAGGTTTATATCCATATTATTATTATAGAAATATTGAACCCCATGGGGAACAGATGAGGGAGAAAATGTAGCTATTGTTTATAAAGGCTTGTTCAGGGGCCAGCTAGATAGCTCAGTGGATAAGAGCACCGGTATACCATATGGGAGGCCCCGGGTTCGGTTCCCGGGGACCTCTCCAAGCAGGCAGACGGCCTTGAGAAAGGCGGGCTGCTGTGGGGGGGGCAAAGCTGCCGTGGGCAAGGCAAAAAGCCGCCACGGGCAGGGCGGAGCCCCCACTGGCATGGCAAAGTCACCCGTGAAACATGGAGCTGCCGCCTGCAAAGCGTGGAAGCCGGGCAGCCCGCAAAACACAGAGCACTGCTGCCCGCAAAACATGGAGCGGAGCCGTCCGTGAAAACGGAATGGAGCCACCCACAAACGGAGCGAGCC
>PVKH010048252.1:0-10218 GCA_004027955.1 Chaetophractus vellerosus | reverse complement strand
CCACGCCCACCGAGGGGTGGGGCTCAACGTCTCACTGACGTGGCAGTTAACGCCCTACTCATAACTTGATCATGCCCAGATGAACAGATTAGTTTACAAACATAATCTAATCTATATTTTTGGAATTCATAATTAAATCAAACTCAAACCATTACATTCCACCCCCTGAATTCCAAAAATACATTACAATATTCAAAAACCTTAAATTAGTAACAATTGCAAGTACAAAATCATATCAAAATCACTTCAAAGAAATACAGTTGGTCTTCAGGCAAAATTCCTTCTAGCTGGAGAACTCTGAAACTTACAAAACAATTTAACTACTTCCAAAACAAAAAGGAAAGACAAAATATACACATTTAAATTAACATAAGGAGAAAATTGAGATGTTAAACATAAGTCATGGATTCTCTGCAGTTCAGCAAAACTGCAGGGCGTCCTCTATTCCATTTCAAAGTCTGAGAGTCATTTTCAAGATGATGGTTTCTTCTCCTTGGGGCCACATGACTTCATGACTAATTCTCTGCATCTTATTTTGGTATAATACTAGTGCTACAGATCTTCACAAATGTTTAATGGCTGTAGTAAAGTTCTGACTTGCATGTAAGAGAATGTTTCATTATCGTTACTATTACTGTTATTATTACTCTGTCGTGGATGGTCATTAGTCATAGACCATGTGAAATATGTTTGTCTCTCGGGGGTAGGATTCCTTTTCATTTTGGTACCTTTCCTGGAATAGTTATTCTTTGAAGATTATTATTAAAATGGTAAAAGGAATTTATCAAAGCTTTATAAAGATTCATGTTGCAAATGTCAAATTTGACCATTTTAAATGCTGATACTCAATATATGTTCTTTATAGTATGAAAAGGCAGAGGCTCACTTCTTGGTAACCTGCCCCTTCTGTAAAAGTGTTACTTTCTCAGAACTCTGCCCTGGTCTCTATGGGGATGTAGGACAAAGGAGCCTCACAGCTTTGTATGCATCCGTAAAATAGTACACATTGCCTTTCTGTGTCATTTTCCAGTTATGGAAACAATTATGAGATTATAACCCAAAGACATATTTGAATAGCTTCTTACTGAATCCATAGTTACCCTGAAAGTTACAAGAATTTTAAAAGCATCCAGAAGAGAGAAAAATTGCTTAAATTTTTGATGCATTGGTTCTAAGGGGAAGTTGAGTATTCAGTTTAATTTTTCTTTTTGTGTTATTGCTGAAATCTGATGCGGAGAAATAAACTTACATTATAGATAAGAGAAGTAACTTAGATATTTGGAAGTGATTATTTATATGAAGATTGTTTAAAAAAGAAAGTATATTTTATCAGAATAAGTCCTTATTTTCAAATTTTTTTAATTAAAAATACTTTTAAGACATGATTCTATCTATAGTGTTAGAAAACAGGATAGAATAGATAAAGAAAGTATGGATAGATTTGTCCATTTTTTAAAAGACTCGTTCCCCTCTCAAATCTTAACAAGTAGAAAATAGTATGTGTTTGTTTTCTTTATCTTTTCCTTCCCTTGAGTACCCTACAGGGAGGGCCGTGTTAAAGTAAAATTACCAAAAGACTGTCAACAGAAGGTAATGAGTAGCTGCCCTCAATAATTAGTTCTTTGTGTAATTATATATTATTAAACCTTACTTGAGAAAATTAAAAATACTCTTGGGGTAGTAAAATTATATGCTGAATGAACTATCAAGAACTTTCAAGTATGAGAGAATATAAAAATAGCCTGTGTTTAATCATGTGCAAATATAAAATAATGAACTCAGAAAAAGCTGGGCCATCAATTATGATAGAATTGCTTGGAAGCTGTTGTAAACACTGGCCTAATGTATAGCCATCTGCATGTTATCGTTATTGAAGGAATAAACTAATGAATGACTGATGAAAACTAACAAGAATACTGATAAAATGGTCGACTTCTTCAAAAACGTGTTGGGGTAACACACTTTCAGGCTGCAATTGTAACAACTGTTGAGCCTTAAAGACTAAATTCTGAGTCTTGGGAGTACACACTAGAGCAGCCAAGTGATCTTCTGTTCTGTCTAGAAAACAAAAGGTTGAGAAAGAGGACATGATTATAGACTAGAAAGTCATGAAGAGTTTGGTAAACCAAATGCTTTTCATAAGACTCTGCTATTTTATACTTAAAAGACACTTTATAATGTTTGAAAGAAATAATTTATGACCAATAATAGCAAGTATCCATTTATACTGAATATAGAAAATTTAAAGAATTAATTCAGGAAATATTAAAGACTAATAATGATTTATACTATATAGATTATTGGTTTATAGTGAGCTAATAAGGAAATAAAAATGCTGTAGAATGCAGTCATAACTTTTGAAGAATTTACTGCTGTTTTCCAAGATAGAATACAGGAATATATAGATCATGAATTTAACCCATCGTGATACTTTATCTATTCTTCTGCTTTAGTTCTATTTTCATCATTTAAATTGCTTCATGTGGGAGAGATCATTATCTTAGAACGTAACACCTTTCTTGAACTATTTGGCCACCCTTGTTTAATACTTCATACAAGTTTTAGTATCAAGTATTTTGGTTAAAACATTGTTTTAAGTAGTAATCTTAATGTAAGCTTTAGAATAAAATTGAATATAATACACTTGTCTTCAAATTGGTTGTCTCTTTATCTCTCTAGAAAAGTTTTTTGAAATGAAAAAAGGACACTGTAAAGATGCTCTAGAAATTTACAAACGATTTTTAACTAGAATGACACGAGTGTCTGAATTTCTCAAAGTTGCAGAGGTAAGTTATGTTAAGCTTTATTGGGAATATAATTTTTAAAACACTCCTCACATATCTGCAGCATATAATCGAATTTACAATCTGGCGAGACATTCTGCCATAGAGTCACAGTGTATTAGGGTTGGAAGAGATTTCAACAGTCACCTCAATCTTTCACCCACAGCTGTACTCAATGTCCTATATCCCAATCAGATCATTCTGCATTCAAATAAAAGTTTCATGGATAACAAATTCATTTATTGCTTTGTCAAGTGGTCTGTTCCTCATTCTACCTAATATCTATCTTTGATTGTAAGAAAGTGCTTCCTTTTTATTGAATGCTAGATTTGCCTTTCTAAATGCATGTCCATTATTCTTAGTGTGTATATCATAAATTATAAAGTATGGCCTTCCCTACTGTGTTAATTATTTAAACACAATGAAGGAATAAAATTGTTCATTTTATCCTTAAGGATGTCTTTTTATAACTACAATAACTAAGTAACCACAGTTGATGTCACTAAATGTTGTTTGTTACTTGATGTTTTCTCTTATAAAATCCATTATTGATTCATATTGATGTTGGAGTCATGACATCATTCTTGTAGTCCTTTGGCAGGATGACAAGTAGGTTGTATCTCATATGTCAACTGATTGCTAGGGACTAATTGGAGTGCTAGTGAGAGGGATTCTGATGCTTAACAGCAAAACATACACTTTGTGGGGACATTTGTGCCATGTTTTTGCTGTTTTTGCCATTTGGAAATAACAGTATAAGAATAAGCATTTTAAGCACACAATTTCAAAATTAAAAGATAGTCTATACGTTTATCTTTCAAACCTCTTCTATTCACAGGAGTAATAATTGTCACATCCAAATCCTGAGAAGAAAATAATATCACAAAATGGTAACTCTCGAGCTTTGCTCCATGTAGCATGTAATAAAATTAAAGATGTTTTATATAAAATGTGAAATAAAAGGTAAAATTTTGCTTATACAAATTACATACACATTAAAGCACATTTATGTGCATTTTCTCATGGGTTTGTTGATGCTGGTGGTTGTAAAGAAAGAATAGAATTACTTGAAGCTTTTGCTTTTGCTATTACCTTAATGCTTATAATCACATGTTTTATTTTTTGTATTTGAAATTATTTTCCCATGGTTCAACCATAATTATCAGTTTAATTTAGTAAGATTGACTTAATTTCTGCCTGTGAAAGGATCATTTATGCCTAAACACCCAGAGATTATTCCATTGTTCCATTATATCCTGCTGCATGTTTCCCAGTTTTCCTATTTGTTATTATGTTTATCAGATAAGTAAGGGTCTGGACATGTGACAGTGTAGGGTATACATTTATCTAATCTGTATAATAAGTCTGGGCTCAAGGTTTTCATGAGAAATGAAGTAAGTTATTCATGTGTCAGTTCCATCTATTTTTACACATAAAATTTTACTGCTTTCCATGTTCTAAAAAAAAAAAGCACTTTGTGTCTGTTGATAACCTCATGCTAACATAGGCACAATTCATGCAGTTGGGAAGAAATGATACTGAAATCAAATGTCATTGAGTGTGTCTTTAAGTAGCTGAATGATAAATATTTAATTTTTATTTGAACATAAAAATAAGGACTTTTATAGAATGAATAATGATTTATAAAATTGTTTCTCAATAGAATAAACATTAAACCACAATAGGGGAACCATAACCATTTGTGTTTTCTTTCACATTTAAATTGCATTGTTCATAATTTAAATGTTAATTGTTTAAATATCAGCGTGGAGTACTCTGGTTTATGATCAGTTAATATAGAAATTTTTCTATAGATATACAAAACTTCTCTCTCAAACAAATTGTACATTTATGTATATACGTATGGACTCATATGCAGTAGCTGCCCTGTAATTAATTCCATTTGCCTGAAGAGTTAGTCTATAGAAGACTTTTTGAATGACATTTTTTTTAAGATACAACTACGTATATATTCATATATATACACACATTTTGGCTATTTGGTAAATGTTGAGACTATATTGTTCATCATGTTAAAAGAAATGTAGGGTAGTTGAACAGTTCCTATGGAGATGTTCTAATCACCAAGAGTGATTGCTTAAAGTCTAGGAAACTTCGATATCTTGGATTCTTACACTGAAGTCTCTTAAGGCAGACAACTGAAACTTTGTAAAATGGCCATAATAGGGATTTCTGCTAAACACTCTTGCCTTTTATACAACCAAGTTATTCTTATTTTGCCTTACCAAGTTAAACACCAGGGTCATAGGAGTTATGTCTCTCAGAATACTTGCAGACAGAAAGTGATGAGACTTCTATAATACAATTACATTTCAGCTTGACCCTCCAATTACATGGTGGTTCAGAAGTTCAGGACAGTAAAAAATAGCAATGTCAAGGAAGTTTCCTAAATTCTTTCAGTGTCTTAACAGAATTATAGGTTTAATAGACTATATCACCTTTTACCGGAGTGATTCCAGGATTAAGGATCCATAATGCTTTAATTTCAGAAACATGTACTTTGTTTATATTAGTATGTTTAAAATGGATCGTCTAAAGAGGTATTAAAGTATGAAAATAAATTTAATGAAATTGCTTTAGTGTAAAATTTGTATCACTTGTAAAAATCAAAACAAGTTTAGGGAAGCATCAGTGGCTTCCCTAAAGCCAGATTCCATCATTGGAGATGAGGGCCATTGCTCTAGACCAGTGGTTCTCAATAGGGGGAGAGTTTGCACACACATACACACCCCAGGGGAAAATGTCTGGAGACATTTTGGTTATGGCACCTGGGGTTGGGGGAGGGGGTGCTATGACATACAGTGGTTAGAGGCCAGGGATGCCACTGAACACCCTACAGTGCCCAGGACATCCACCCCAGACATGACAAAGAATTATCCACCCCAAAATGTCAGTACTGCTGAGGCTGAGAAACCCTGCACTAGACATACAAAAGGCAAATGAAAGAAGGTGCTCAGAATTTGACGTAAAAGTGAATTGTCTTTGTAGGAGCCCATCACTTTTACTTCATGTATTTGCTTCTACATTTCCATCAGCAAAATCAAAGCACTTGATTTCTGCAGGAGAGAGATCTTGGCTTAATCCACTTTGTTTTCTTTTTTTGAACTTCAATTTCTTTGTATATATAAAATAATAGAATTTAATTTCTGTCTTTTGCCTTTTTAGTTTGAATAATTTTCAGCCTACAAAAAAGTTGATAGAGTAGTATAACTAACACGTGTATACTTGCTGCTTTAAATGATTCATCTTTTTAAAATATTTTCCATGTATGCTTTCTCTGTCTCTCTGTCCTCTCTCTCTTTCTCTCAATTTCTCTCTCTCTCTCTCTCTCTCTCTCTCTCTCTCTCTCTGTACATAAACACACACACACACACACATAATGGAGTGATACTTCTCCCTTAAATATTTTAGCAACTTCTCCCAAGAAATAGAAAGTTTTTCTTATGTCAGATACCATTAGGACACCACAGAAATTAACTCTCATACAATCTCATCCAAAGTTACCTTTAATATATCATTTGATATTCAGTCCAAATACAAATTTTCTCAATTGTCCCAGTAATTTCCTTTATATAATGTTTAATTGGATCCTAGATTTTTTTTTAAATCACACATTGCATTTGGTTGTTATATCCTTTAATCTTCTTTAACCTAGACCAGTCCTCCCAATTTTTTGTGTCTCATAATATTGACACTTTTATGTCAGTAGTTTGACAGTTTTGATAGTTTTCTGGTAAGAGTGGCCCAGATTTGTCTAATTTATTCCTCATGATTAGATTCAGGCAAATTTTTTGGCAAGAATACTATATAGACAATGTTGGTACTTCCCACTGTTACCTTAGGAGGCACAAATTGTCACTTTATCCAATCACTGATGATGTTACATTTGATCATCTATTATGGTGGCATCTGCCAGGTTTCTCCAAATAAAGGAGCCTTGTAAGCCCTTGTAATTAGGAAGTAATCTGTGGGTTGATACGTTGAGACTACATGAGTTTCTTGTTCTCCAACAACTTCTTAATAATTTTAGCATCCATTTGTGAGACACCTAAATCAGTTATTCCTGATTGAAATATGGTTGGAAAATGATAATCTAATTCTGTTTTTCCTCTTACTTATATTAGCTTTCTTTCAGCTGTAAAAACTAAAACAAACAAACAAAATAAATTAACCCTCTAACCAATTCAGCTCTAAAATTGTATAATAGGATTGTAAAAAATTACTTGCCACATGAGAATTTATATATCCAACTGGGTTTTCCCATTGATATTTTCCTTTTAATTTTGGAGATATTTTCTCATGAAAACAATCCTAGAGAACTAAAATATAATTTGAATCATCCTTTATTTTGAGAAACATTTACCCTTTGTCATTATGTAATTCTTTATAACAGATTAGACAGCCTACTAAAATTGTTAATGCCTCACTGTATCAACTTGAAATACTTGATGTATAACATTTGTATACATGTAAATACTTATAAAATATATGTGCACTATATATAGACGATATATGTTAGTCCTGTTGCTAAATCTCTGTATAGGCTTATGGTAGTAACCAAATCAGGTAAAGTTTCCATTCAGATATCACCATTCCTAATCCAGCCACTAATTAAGATTGAGAGAATCTGTCGGTCAGGATAGCACTTTTTTTTTAACATTCTTTCAACCTGTAAATTATTTGATAAGTAATGAAGACTATTTACCGACTAAATTATATCATTCATCTGTGTGCCTACCATGTCCAGGCATTATGCTAAAAGCTGTCAACATAAAGCTAAATGAGAGAGTCCCTGCGTCAGTGAAGTGCATCATCCTATGGCACATTCACAATCAAGCATTTACTTTTGTAGATAAACATATTTATTTTTTACCTCGATTTTTAATACCCTGTGGTATGTTGATTGGTTCCTTCATATGCTTTTCTCTTATGTCCCACTGCACATTTCCATTAACATAATAATTTTCTGTGCTCCAGTTTAGATTTCTTGCTTTTTTCACACCTTTCTAGCCTTTAGGCTTAATAATTCAAGAATGAGGTTATATCTACTTGAAAAAATTTGAAGCTGATTTCATCTAAAAGTAGTAATTATTTTGCAATATTTTCTGCAATATCTCATCAAGATATCTTAGTAATTAATATTTCATATTAAAATTCATACTTTTGAAAATATTATCTCCCTTATAATATTTTAGAGGAAATCATAGACAGTTGTGCTAGACTCAGGCTGTCTGGCATTTAAATACCTGTTGAATTTGTTCTTAAAGAATTCATACTTACTGGATTTATATGTGAATTTGCTGCCAGTGTTTTTAGCCTGGTTTTTCTCCAATCTAAAAATGGTACATGTTTGTTGGAAATTCTGCAAGCATATGAGGAGTATGTGTTGGTTTCCTAGGGCTGCCTTAAAAAAGTACCACATGCCTAACTTGATTAGCCATTTCCTGGGGAATTGTGCTTAAGGGGTTTCCCGGGCCTGGGTCTGACACTGTGGCCAAGCAAATAGTTTCAAAGTCCCAGCTCACCAGTTTTCCCATCCAGGGCACCAGATGCTTGGGGACCAGGCTAGGGTTTATTAACTGAATGCTGGCCCCCAGGAAGTGTCCAAGTAGAGGAGCTGGGCATTCTGGGATAATTACGAACTGGTGGCTTATGAGGAGATCACCTATTCTGCAGGGCAGGGGTTTAGTAAACAAACTGGATTTAGATTTTCAGTGAGCTCCTACTATGGGGCATGGCTGAGACGAGCGAGGTCTGGAGTGGCAGGTCAGGACAGAGTAGGTGGCTCCCATATCAGTTAAGAAATTAACAATCTTACCTGCCACATCAAGGGTCACCCGAGGCTGCTCCTGGTTGATGGTTTGCTGTGTTGTCCAGGGAGCTACACCTCACCTCAGGCCCCTTCTTTCCTCCTGGGTTGGGTTGTGGTGAGACTTGGAGTGCCCCGCCCCCTCTCTGAGGAACAGTGCATTCCCGGGCCCCCTGCCCATCCTTTTCACTCCTGGGGCAGGGTCCTGCCAGGTCTCTGCCGTAAGGCAGCTTGGGGCAGCCACATTTCCAGTGGCCTGCCTCGCCACACTGGAAGCAGGCTCCTGCTGATGTGGAGCCTGGGTTCGGGTGGCCCCGAGGTGACACGGTGCCTTTAACAGCAGCAGCTAAAAGGTGAGCCTGTTTCCGGGCCCTTTGCCTGCCCCTCCATACCTGTTCCTCCTTGGAGGTGTTATCAAGATTGTTGAAAACTGGAAAGGCTGTTTCTAAAAGGGTATTATGGAGGTCTGGAGACCCATGGAAAACTTTTGCAGCTTTCTACAGATATACAGGGCAGCCTGGCTAATAAAGTGAGTTCCTAGGAGGATGTGTCCTTCTCTAGAGTCAGGAATTACCAGAGTGAATTTTTTCATTGCCTCTACCAACCTTCCTTGAAGCAAGGCTGGGTTCTTGTCCTTTTTCTGAGTGATTTCTCTACGTTTATTATAATTGACCAGTTTGATAGTATACTTTCTCATCCCTCCAAGGAGACAAGTGGCCATATTGTCTCTAGCCCTCACAGACAATATGTCCCTGCTGATAGTTCCACCCAGGGTCTGCATTTGGGATTGCTACGCCCCAACCACATACTGGTTAGGCTGTGGGGCAGCCAGTCTATCACCATGCCCTTGTGCCTCTGTCCAGATGCAGAGCTCTTCCTCTGGAGTGGAGCAAGTTGAGAGAATAATGTGCATATCATCCCAGGTTAGTTCAAAGGCCAGTGTGAGGTGCTGGAACTCCTCAGTAAATTTAGCAGGGTCTTTGGAGAATTGACCCAGCTGTTTCTTGCATTGTGCCAAATCGGTCGTGGAAAAGGGGACATGCAACCTGATGGTCCCTGCATCCCATTGGCCACTCTCTTATAGGGTAGAGACCCTCAAGCTTCCTAGCTGAGTGGAATGAGGCTCCACTCTGGGTGTGCTCTGCTGGACTAGACCCCAGGCCTTGGGGGAGAGGGAGGAGCGTAGGCCCTGATGCCCCTTCCAGGGGTGGGTCTAAAGGGGATCCGGTTTGGGATAATAAATACGATGGGCTACAAGAAGTGGGTCATCTAAGATGTCTTTTTGCTTTTCAGAACGGGGTATTCCTTGTGCTCCAGATTTTCCCTGTGCATAGCACAATCAACAAGAACTCTTCAGGCTCTAGTTCTGATACAGAGTCATGAAAAGTTGGGCATAGGAAATTTCTAGCCATTTTCCTTCCCTTTTACACAGGAGGTCTAACTGGAATATGAGGTTGTAATTGAGGGTCCCATTTAGCGGCCATTTTTGGCTATCCTCTAATTTGTATTGTGGCCATGCAGTATTGCAGAAAAAGATTAGACTCTTCCTTTTTAGACCCTCAGTAGGCAGGTTGTCCCAGTTCCTGAGGAGACACCCCAGTGGGG
>PVKH010048251.1:0-10216 GCA_004027955.1 Chaetophractus vellerosus | reverse complement strand
GGGAACAGAGGAACCCGGAAGCCTGAACCCTGGAGACGTCGGCAGCCATCTTACTCCAACACGTGGACTTGGGTATGGGAAGAAATTTATGCTTTGTGGCCTGGTAACTGTAAGCTTCTACCCCAAATAAATACCCTTTATAAAGACTGACCAATCTTTGGTGTATTTCAAAAGGCACTCCTGTGGCTGACCAAAACACAGTATAAAAATGATTTCTTAGGAAGTTAACTTGATCACTTATAACTTGATCTTTAAAAAAATCCAAAAACTTACTTTAGATAAATCATTTATTGAAATCATTTATTAATTCAACATTTATTAAACTTCCATTATATGTCACATATTCTCATAGATGTTAGAATAAATTTATTGATTTGTCCTTAAAAAGTTTACATTTTAACAAGTGAGACAAGCACAGAAACAAATAATTATAAAATGATATGGAAAATGCAGAGGATAGTATATGAAAAGGCACCTTACTTCAGTCTGAAATAAGCAGAAAGGCTTCCTGGAGAAACCCGTATCTGTGATAAGTCTTAAGCAAAAAGAAATGGTTAATCAGAGAAAAGGGGAAGAAAAATTTCAGGCTGGAAAATTCTAGGCTAACGGGCAGCTTGTGCAACTGATACAGGTGTGAGAAAGAGCATGTTCCCGGGCCATAATTACTTGTGTATGTATGTCTGTGCGTGTGCACACGTGGGGAGTCATGACAAAAATATTTTTACTGTGGCTTGTGTTCAAGTGAATCTGAAAACTCAATAGTAGAGATTCTGTGGCAAAAGACCATGAAAAAGATGAGAAGTGGTGGTAGTGAGGATAGAAGAACGACTATATTTGATAAATACTTGTGTGGTAAAATACTCAGGATTTGGTGATTGATTGAGAAGTGGAAATAAAAGGGAGTAGGATTTAAGGATGCTTCCCCGGTGTCTCTTTCTGGTAGATGAGTATGAGGAGGCAGCAGCCAGAATACCCAAGCATGAGAAAGAACAAGCTAGTTGAGGGGAAGGATAGTGAATTAGAGAAAGACAAAGGAAACCTCCGTCTCCTCAGTGTGGATGTAAGTGCTTGCTCTACCAATTACCCACTAGAAAAACAGCAAGCACGAGAAAGTATCTTTGCAGAGGCTGTATGAGGGACAGAAGGAATGAAGAGTTCCCAGACTCTCAAATTGGAAAGTGCTATTGAAAAAACTGCATTCTCACATTTCTAATTTCCTTCCCCCCACACAAAACATATGTCCATTCTCTGGGCCTCTAATAGAAATAAAGTAGATAATAAAGCAGATAGAATCACTTCATTGAACAATACTGCTTAAAATTTGTAATGAAAACGTAATGAAAAGGTCCTGGGTGACAACACTGAGTGAGCTCCTGGTACTTTTTGGGTCCATTAAAGTACAGCCTTCTTCCACTTCATATTATGATCCTGGGATGTAGGCACTCTGCCCTCTTCTGCACTTATTTTGTGAATTTAAGTAATCAATTCTTTTTTATCAAAGATCAGTAAAAGAAATAAAAAACTAAACTTTTTTTAAGCCAATATTTTTCACAAGACTGCACTGCAGCCAATTGGACAAATAGCAGAGCAGATTTGTTATTATTTTTTTTATTTTAATGTTTTTAGTAATTGCTGTCAGTTGCATTAACCCATCAAAACAACAATAACAACTCTCTAGATCTAAATTCTGCTTTGCTGATAGAATTTCAGTAACTAAGAGAGCGCTGAATAAATTTTTCTGCTTACACCTTTGTTTTAGTTTCTCATTTAAATGGCTTGATTGAAATTGCTCATTTCCTATTGGTGCTGTTGAAGATCATTACATAAGTATTGTATTCCATTGTATATAAAAAACAAACCTCTATAACAGGCCCCAAATAACTAAAGCCATCTTGAAAAAGAAGAATAAAATTAGAAGACTCACATTTCCTGATCTTAAAACTTATAATAGGGGCCGGCTCGATAGCCCAGTGGATAGGGAACTGGCATACCACATGGGAGGCCCCAGGTTTGGTTCCCAGGGACCTCTCCTAGCGGGCAGACCGCCTTGAGAATGGCAAGCCGCCATGGGCGGGCCAGAGCCGCCGTGGGCAGGGCAAAAAGCTGCCACGGACAGGGAAAAAAGCTGCCACGGACAGGGCAAAAAGCCACCACGGGCAGGGCAGGTCGCCTGCGAATGGAGCGCAGCCAGCCACCCGTGAACTGAAGCAAGAGCCGGCCGTGAATAGAAGCAGAAGCCGCCCACAAGCGGGGACAGCCATGCCTGCGCAGTGACCAAGTCTCGGCGCGTCGCCGCAACGGGGGGGAAGGGGAGATATGTAATAAAATAAATAAATCTTAAAAAAAAAAACTTATAATAAAGTCATAGTAATCAAAACAGCATGTTACTGGCACAAAGGACAGGCATATAGACCAATAGAATCAAATTGAGAGTTCAGAAATCAACCCTCACATTTATGGTCAACTGATTTTTGACAAGGGGACAAAGACCACTCAATTGAGAAAGAATAGTCTCTTCAACAAATGGTGCTGGAAAAGCTGGATCTCCATTTGAAAAAAAAAAAAAAAAGGAAGACCTTTACCTCACACCTTCTAAAAAAATCAACTCAAAATGGGTCAAAAGCATAAATATAAAAGCTGGAACTACTAATATCCTAGAAGAAAACATAGGGAAGCATCTTCAGGACCTGGTGTTAGGCAATGGTTTCTTAGACTTTACACGCAAAGCACAAGCAACAAAAGAAAAAAATAAATAAATGGGACCCTATCAAAATTAAAAACTTTCGTGCCTTAAAAGATTTTTTCATGAAAGTAAAACGACTTACACAATGGAAGAAAATATTTGGAAACCATATATTTGAAAAAGGTTTAATAACCAGAATATATAAAGAAATATTTCAACTTAATAACAAAAAGACAATCAATTGAAAAATGGGCAAAAGACTTGAATAGACGTTTCTTCAAAGAAGAAACCACATGAAAAGATGTTCAATATCATTAGCTACCAAAGAAATTCAGGTCAAAACCACAATGAGATACCATTTCATACCCATTTAAAAAAACACAGAAAATAAGTGTTGGGGAGGATATGGAGACATAAGAACACTTGTTCATTGCTGGTGGCAATGCAAAATGTTGCAGCTGCTGTGGAACAGTTTGGCTGCTCCTCAGAAAGCTAAGCATAGAACTACCATATGACCTGGCAATCCCACTACCATGTATATAGCCAAAAGAATGAAAAGAGGGACTTGAACAGATATTTCCATTCTGATGTTCATAGTGGCATTAATTCATAATTGTCAAGAGATGGAAGCAACCCAAGTGCTCATGAATGATTCAAATGTAGCTTCTGGAATGTTATTCAGCTGTAAAGAGGAATGAAGTCCTGATACATGTAGTAGGGATGAACCTTGAAGACATCATGTTGAGTGAAATAAGCCAGACATAAAAGGACAAAATTCATATGATCATACTGATTTGAATAATTAGAATAAGCAAACTTATAGAGTCAGAATCTAGAATACAGGTTACCAAGGGACATGGTGGGAATAGGGAATGGGAAGTTAAGGCTTAAAATATATAGAGTTCCTATTTGCAATGATGGAAATTATTTGGTAATGGATGATAGTAATGATAGTACAATATTATGAATGTAATTATTAGCACTAAAGTATATATCTGAATGTGATTAAAAGGGTAAATGTTGGATTGTATATATGGTAATAGCACAAATTTTTTTTTTAATATTTAATTTACTTAAAATTAAATTGAAGGGCACTTGATAATTACAACTATGCTTATGAGCCTTTTGCTCTTGAATTTGCAACTTAGCCTAGTGTTGTAGGGTGCTTAAGAGTTACCTTCTGAGAGCATCCATGTTGCTCAAATGTGGCCTCTTTCTAAGCCAAACTCAGCATATAAATGCATTACCTTCCCCCCAGCTTGGGACATGACTCACAGGGATAACCCTCCCTGGAGCCAAGGGATTACTACCAAGCAGCAGCTGGTGATACAACTGGAAAAAGACCTTGAACAAGAGGGAAAAGATAAATACAAATGAATTTATATGGCTAAGAGACTTAAAGTGAGTTGGGAGGTCATCAGAGAGGTAACACTTACGTATGTGCCAATAAGATCTCATAGACAGCCAAAGCAGATACTACTCCAAATAGTGGGGCTCCTGAGGGCTCTGGAGACATCCAGACACTACAGTCAGAGCAGATAGTTCAGGAATTTGGTGCCTTGCCAGCGGGCACTACTTTGGAGTTTGTGCTCCCGAGTGTGACAGAGCTAGACTCAGATGTGACTTCTACACATGCCTCTTCTGTCCCTTTTACTTGAACCTATAGTTGGTGCTGGAGTTGGTAGGTGTACATCCAAGAGACTTGAATCTCTAGGCTGTCCATGTACCAGCTGGGCCCTGAGCCTCAGTGGAGTTGCAACACCTATTCTCCAGTTCATTGGACTCACCTAGGACAACTAACAAGGAGGTGAGGATGGACAACCACCACACCAAGGAATGAGAGAGTCTATAACTGCAAGCAAGAGAGTCCCATCCATCAGCCATATGGGATCAAAGCCCCCTCTCAGTTAGAGGTGGAGTGGGCATCACAATTCTAGAATCCTCAGGATTGGAGGGATAAAATAAGGTCTAGAGTGGACTTACTGTTATTCTACTATAGACTTATTGTGATTCTAGCAATGGAAGAAATTATATCATTGATGTGGAGACAGTGGCCACTGGAGGTGCTGAAGTCAGGGAGAGGGAAAAGAGGTGTAATATGGGGGTATTTTCATGACTTGAAATTGACCTAAATGATATTGCAATGACAGATACAGGCCATTATATAGCCTGCCATAACCTACAGAATTGAATGGGAGAGAGTGTAAACTACAATGTAAACCATAATCCATGCTTAGTGGCTATGCTCCAAAATCTGTTCATCAACTGCAATGAATGTATCACACTAATGAAAGAAGTTGTTAATGTGGGGAAAAGTGGGATGTGTGGAGAGTGGGACATATGGAAATCCTTTATATTTTTTTAGGTATCATTTTATGTAATCTAAATATCTTTTTAAACAAATAAAAATGTATTTAAAAAGATTTTATTTTTTATTTGTTTCCCACCCCCACCCCAGATGGTTCTCTTGTCTGTCTGTTCATTGGTTCCTCACCTTCTCCAGGAGGCACAGAGAACTCAATGCAAACCCGGACCTCCAGCCCAATGGCCTGAGCCACATCCGCCCCCAACAGGCTGCAGCATCTGCTGGCTTGTGGCATCTGCTCATTTAGGCATCTACTCATTGTGGTGGATGTGGCATCTAGCTCATTGCAGCAGGTGCAGCATCTAGCTCATTATGGTGTCTGCTTGTCTTCTTTAGGAGGCACTGGAACCTGAACCTGGGACCTCCCATGTGGTAGGCAGGTGATCAACTGGTTGAGCCACATCCGCTTCCCCAAAATTATTTTTTAATCCACGAAAGTACACTACACAAACAGTGAGCCCTAAATTAAATCATGGGCTGTAGTTAATAGTACAATTACTAAAAAATGTGCTATCATCAATTGTAACAAATTTCCACACCAAAGCAAGGTGTTCATAATGGGGTAGTATATGCGGATCCTGTATTTGATACATGATGGTTCTGTAAACCCACAACTTCTCTAATAAGGAAAAAAAAAACTAACTCACTGGTGTTCAATTAAGACCTTTCGATATTATTTCACCCTAGGCTCCTTAATGGGTACTAATTTTTTCAGTACTCTGGGGCACTATGTACCACATTTAACAACATAGAAACCAGATGAACTCATGCAGATCTTGGCTTAATTGCAAAGGTATGTAGACAAATGGCTCCGCAATGTGAACTTTTTGTCAATATTGTGACAGTTTTTGTTTAGTGAATCCCCAAAATGAACTAATCTTTTCCTGTAGATGTGGAGCCCTTTGATTGCCTTAAAGTCAGTTAGGAAAACTATGATTAGATCACTTGATTCAATCAAATTTAAGATTTTTGATTGGACCATGTCAGTGAGGCGAGACCCAGGATGTGTCTCCACCTTCTTGCTGGGTCATATATAAACTGAGAACACAGGAAGAGACATAGAGAAAGGAAGCTTTGACATTTTGACCCTTCATGTGAAAAAGAGGACTCCAGTTTCGTCTACAGCTGCAGGAAGAGAAGCCCTGAAAGTCTCAAGGAGATGAGGCCCAGGGAGAGATGCCTCATCACCCATGGCAGAGTTAATGGAGAAAGTAGAAAGAGATTGGCAGACCCACAGTCTTGCCTTGTGTGTTAGTCAGGGTTCTCTCAGGAAACAGAATCAACAGGAGATGTCTGTCAATAATATAAGATTTTATAAGAGTCTGTCATGTGACTGTGGGGCTGCACAAGTCCAGGTTCCGCAGGCAGGCTGCAAGCCAGGGGCTCCAATGAAAGACAGATGAAGGGTCCTTGATGAGTTCTGGGAGAAGTTGGCTGTTCAACAACGAGCTGGGAAATTCTCTCTGAATGTTTAAATCAGTTCCCTTTTATGGCATCAACTGATTGGATAAAAGTGTCATCCATTCTTGAGCCAATTTCCCTGATTGATGCAGATGTAATCAGCCATCCATGCAGAAAACTCACAGGTGATCGAAGTCCATAAATGCTCTTGTATTACAATCGGCCCAGTGCTTGCTGGACCTAATACCTGGACACAATTACCTGGCCAAGTTGATACATTAACCTAACCATCACACCTTGTCACATGGCAGGACTCCAGGATCTGCTAATAGTTGACCTTTGGTGAGAAAGTATCTCTGATGATGCTTTGATTTGGACATTTCATGGCCTTGGGACTGTAAGTTTTTACCCCTAATAAATTCCCTTTATAAAAGCCAACCCATTTCTGTATATTGCATTGCAGCCCTTTGGCAAACTAAGACAAGTATGTAACAAAATTTTTCATTTACTCTACTAAGAATATAAAAAATGATATATGAAAATCAGAATATAAAACATTCATTAAATAATTCTTTAAAGAATAGCTGTCAATCCATATTAACAATCTCCCTTCCATGACATTTGTCCATTTTAACAGTAAACATGGAGGGTCAGCTTTGCATGAGTTTCATCTTTTATAGCCTGAATCTGAAACTAGTGAAAATAATGGAGACTCATTACCTCACATCAGTTCTCTGCTTCCATTGGAATGTGCAGAAGATGACCCTGGAGTTTCCATAACTCTAGTAGAAGGATGATTAAGGTTGAGAGAGGTATGGGTTTTAAGAAAGAGGGAGGAGAAATGTCCTTGGGCTAGGTGGGCTATCTATTGGCTGCTGTCTATTGAATTCCTTTAGCCAAAATCTTAGTCAGTGATGGGGGAGGTCTGGTCTAATTTTGATAACCAAAAGTGAACAGAGCATTATGAAATTACACAACATATTAGGAAAGGAAGGAAGTTCATATAGCAGAGTCAAAAGCAATAATAGGAAGGGGGGAAGCCTTTCTATAATTTTTTTAACAGGAGAAAAATGTATCATAATTAAGAATGATGTAACCAATATTGGATCTCATCTGCCAGCTCTGCCTCTATTTGCAATGTGATCCCGACCTATTTCCTTAACATCTCTTCATCTTATTTTCTTCATTTTAAAGATAAGGATATTACTAATGCATATTACTAGTACCTATCTCATAGGGTTGGTGTGAGGATTAGACAATATTTAAAGTGGGAGGCATGTAATAAGTACTATATAGATATTAGCTACAAGTTGATATGCCATCAACCAGTTACATTTGACTATCTCAGGTGCAACTGTATGCTTGAATGTAATAAACTAAATAATTTGTATATTTTTCTCTACACTGTAGGTTTGGAATATTTAATAATTTTTGAGCAAAAAAAATATCCCACCATTCACAGACTTCTCACTAAGACATATTGGTTTTCCTTCCAGTTGATCCAATAAGTTACATTTTACTGTCCTAATTTTATTGGCCTGCACTAATTGACCTGCACTTGTAAGAAATTGGATTAGAAGTTTATTGGCCTGCATTAAATAGAAACTGGATTAAAATCATTCTTTACTTTAAATATAGCAATTTCTGCCATTTCTGTCACTGTGCAAAATATCAGGACAATGAAATCATAGTTAAAACAGAAAGATCATATCATTTTCTAATATAATAATAGATATATATTTACTTTTACTGTCTTGTTATATTAGATATAAGTATATGTATCTATACACACGCATCACACATGTACTTGATTTACTGCAATGTGTCGACAGAGTATCTTGGATTTAATGGAATAAAACTTTATTTTTATTAATACCCTAAGTGTTTTATAAAAGAATAATTACAGGCTCATTCTTCAAATGTAATATTTAACACTCCTTTTTACCTTTGTCTTCTGACTTGCTATTTGTCCTTGAAATGTAAGGGATATTAGCCAGATTGCTAATGCAGAAGTTTGCTCTACTTCAGATTGCCAAGAGTGAAGCACAATGCGTAAACTATATTACTGCACATTCACATCTAGTGCATTACAAACTGCAAGTTTTACACACCCAATTTAGGAATTCAGCTTAATGCTGAAAGAAGGGGCAGCCCAAATTACACACTTTAGCATACATCAGTTTGGGGACATCAAACAGCTGTACAGTGTAGTGATACCAGCATTATCCCCTTCACTATGCTATTAAAAGAAGGAAAATGTCAGCAACCCTGAGTTTACTTAGCTACAGAAAGTTTAGTGAACTTCAATTGATGTTAAGGCCTGCTAACAGCAGGAAGAACCCAGGTTTCTGCCACCATGGTTTGGGGGAGCATGGTGACATTAATAAGATCCAGATCCCCAGGCCAAACAACTGTGATCTTCCTTATCCACTGGCTCACAGGGTCAGTATGCTAAAGCTTTTCATCTCTCTGTGGTTTCCCTCCCCCATCCCTGATCCACAACAGGGGAAGGGGAAAGGGAAAATAAGAGAAGAATCCACTAGAAATTACTCTTCTAATTTAGCATTAGCAGGAATTTGTAAACCACCAAAAAGCAGATAAAGCTAAGAGCTACTAACTGCAAACATAACCAAACAATAACCTCTGTGACTGTTTAATGGGGAGCCTGATTAGAAACACAGGGGCCAGGAGTCTTTACTGGAAACCGGGGAGCAATAACGTATTCAGGGAGACAGACTAGCTGGGCTGGCATACAAAATAAGCATTCTGAAAAGAGAAGAGAGAGAAAAAGAGAGGCAATCAGGTATAGAGGAAGTTAGAGTTAACACAGCAATTTAAAAACTGCATTATTATTCTGAAATAAGTGAATTATCACAACTAGAATAAAAAAGTACCATGACATTTAGAAACACTCTATATTCTCCTACTTTAATTTCACATGATTTTATACAGATTAGGTAGATTTCTGTTTTCTTTGTTTTGCTTTCCAAAATATAGTTTGGTATTCAGAACTGCATGAGTCACCAAATAATCTTCCTCCTGGTATTGGATTTCATGTTGCACAGTCAGTTCACAGTAGCCAGTTGTGCATATGTATTTGTTTCCAAAGGCATTGCCCATTCATATAAAGAGCAAATTAAAGTACACCTGGTACTGACCTTAGAGGAAGCGCTACAGGAATTACAAATGTCATTTTCTACTTATAAACTGTTTCCACTGCCACAGAAAGACACAAAACGTCCAAACTAGTCAGGTTGAAGTATCTCTTATATTGCCTAGGCACAAGTGTTTCCTCAAATTTAATTTTTTTGGCTTTCAAAGATTTGGAAAATGCTCTGGCATTGCACTTTTCCTAGTGATGATCAAAGTCAAGGCTAAGGATGTTATGCATTTTACTGTGCTGTGCTATCTGATAGGGTAGCCACTAACTACATGCTATTTAAATTTCAATTATTTAAAACAAATAAAATTTAAAGTTAAGTTCCACAGTTGAATTAGCTACGTTTCAAATGCTCCAAAGCCATATGTAGCTAGTGGTTAGTGTTTTGGACATGTAGACATAGAGCATTTGATCATTGTAAAAAAACTCTCTTGGACAGAGAAATATATTTGTAAAAAGAAAGAAAGAATTCTAATAAATGGACACATTTCTCCTTTTTTGTCATTATTTTCAGGGAATTTTCTAAACAATAAGTATTCCTAAAAAAATATAGGGGCCGGCTCGATAGCCCAGTGGATAGGGCACCGGCATACCACATGGGAGGCCC
>PVKH010048250.1:0-10219 GCA_004027955.1 Chaetophractus vellerosus | reverse complement strand
CAGAACTGTTGGTTTTATTGGTGAGTTTGAGTTTTCAGATTATAAAAATGGGCTGAGTTTAATCCAGAGTGCATAAAAAGACAAAAGGGAAAAATAAAATTCTTCCTTGACAGGTTACCTGCAATATGTACAAATTTTAATGTAATAAGATGCCAGATAAAAAAGTGGTAAATACTTTCTTATTTTAATATTCAATTTAATTATTTTTATATTTACTTGGAGTATATATTTTAATTCATTTAACATTCATGAAATACCAAATTAGATAAATGATTATATTTATAAATTTATTTTTATTTTCCCAAGTCTCTACTTATTTTCTTAACTCATATAACATTTTTCTTAATACAATTATATAATTTTACTTCTAATATGCTCAATTTTGATTAAATTTTCCAGTCTATTCTCTACTTTTCTAAAACCACTGTATTCTTCTCATATGTAGAACAATTCTTTTAATATTTTTTACTTGATAAATATATGAGAATAAAACCCATTTCAAATTTAAAAATAATATTAATGGCCTTGTCTATAAATTTATGTTTTTTATTTTAATTATAAAAATAGTAATAGTGGTTATGTTGGTGACTAATATGATTTTTCACTTTGCAAACATTTTCTTTGTTGATAAGTGAACTTTACTTGTGGATTATCATATTCATACATGGCTTCACACTTTCATGAAGAGAAATCAACAAAACTCCTGGACACTAGAAACTGTGAGGCCTAATTCTTTTCAAAACAATTTCCAGTTACACCTAACTGCTATATTTCAGTGCATTTGTGAAAAATTATGCAAATGGATCTGCACTGAATATAAATATATGGAACTGACAACCCCCTCACTTTTTCTATTTCCTTCAAGCAAGCAATCACAGTGAACAAGAGTGGAGTAGTTTGTCATCGTTAGCCCCATGAATGACATTGCCAAAGACAGGCTCTCCCAGTCTCAGACCATTCATCTCCTCACACATAGTTCCCACTAGAGATAAACAAAACCCAACTTGAGACAATTTAATTATAATACTTTTCATTTCTTTTTAGTGCACTGATATTTGCATGGTACATACTATTTATTCTGTTGACATTTGAAATTAGGGATGGTACCTTTTTAAAAAACAATTTTTAGAAATGTACATCTCTCTCTTTCTATATGAATCAAATATTCACATTCTATATGCTATAACCTTCAGAACTATCACAAATTAAATGATGATATTTTCCAGATTATCTTCATTTTAGACTTTCTGAAAACTCCTATGTAGACTAGCTGCATATGATGAATAATTCAATAACTAGGTTAGTTTTTTTAGGACTCCTCAGCACATAGAAACTTGAAATTTTATTTTTCCTTCATATTTTTGTTGGCCTTTCAGCAATCAAGACAGGAAACCTCATTGTGGTTGCTATAACCTTTGAGACCCAAGTGCACTCCACACTGTTATACTTCCTCCTCCTTGGAAAACTCTCTATCTCTTGACATATTTAGACACAGTCTTACTTGACAGTGTTCAATATCAGTCCTGAGATGGATGCTCCTAGACCCTGTCCACTCTCTCTGCTCACATCACAGTGGGCAATTTTTTCTTTGGGCTGTGTAACTTCATTCACACATAGCCAACTAATAGCTTTTAGTTGATAAATTTCTCTGTGTTGTATTTCACTATCACATCTTTGCTGAACCCCATTATTTGTACTCTGATGAATGAGGAGATGAAGAAGCTATGAGTAGTTTGAGGACTCAGCACTTCAGTTCCAGAGAGAATTTTCAGGCACCAGCCATGATGATCAATGTGTTTGTTCAAAACCTATCCATACTACATTTCAGAAGAAATTGGTAATAATATTTTTGCATATAGACTTTGTAAAAAATATTCATACTGTTTATATTAGTCATGGTTCTCTATGGAAAGAGAACCAAAAGGGGATATCTGTAAATAACATGAGATTTTACAAAACTCTCTCATGCAAACACATGCACACAAAATTCCAAATTCTTCAAGACAGTTGCCAAACAGGGTCTCTGAGATTTTCAAAAGCTCTATCAGTATCTTTCCAGTACATGTTAATTTTATGGAAAGAATAATTATCTTAATTGAAATTAAATTCAGTTTTTGGATAATGTATTATAAAAATTTGTAAAAATGATTTGAATAGAAAACTGGCTTATTAATTATAGTTGGAATCCCATATATGTCCAAGGTTAAATGTCCTCCCATAGAAAGAAATAAAATATATAATTATTTGTCAACTTTTAATTGAAATTTAGGGTCCTTTGTGCAAAATTGTCTAGATAAATAAATATGCACAAAATTGCATGAACTCTTCAAGCTAACACACATACACACACAGTTTTCCTTCATGCATGAAATGAGTATTGTTTTTTTGATAGGTAAACAAAATTGAGTGAATTGATTCAACAGTTATGAACATCCATTGAAATGGCATATATATTTCATTTTTAAAATAACAGATTGTCACCTAATGAATATATTACAAAGAGCTGCATTCTACTTTATTCTTTCATTTATGTTTGGATTTACATTTACTCAATATCTCCCAGGAATCAGGTTAGAACTTACTATTGGCTTCATTACCATGGACAAATAATTAATGAAGAAGCCTTTATATATTACAGACTTTCAAATCATTATCCAAGAGGAAAAAAATTGAAGTATACAGGCTAACTATGGACTGCAAATATCTCACTTTAATTTATTATGGTATTGATAAACATATACATTTTAATATAGGTACATTTATCTACCTTTCCTTTTTTGTTTGGTATTTTACTTGTTAGATAAAATACCTTTACAATTGATATGTCAACATTTTTCATAACCTAAAAATTCTTTTTAACATTTAATTATTTAATCCAACTGGAATTTAGATTTGTTTTGGTAACTAATAAGAATATTATTTTTTTATATAAGGATATAAACAATAATTCAAATACTACTTATTGACTAACATTTCCCTTCTCATTATAATGTCACCTTTACAATTTGTCATGTATACTTGTGTAGCAATTTGATATTGTTTATGAATTCCAAAAATAGATATTGAATTGCATTTGTAAACTGGTCTGTTTGTCTGGGCATATTAGATTGTATTAGATTCAGAGGCTTCACTTTTACTTTATTAAATCAAGATTAGGGCTTTTATTTGAGCATGTTATTAGGGCATGCAGGGCTGAGTCCCCAACCCCTTGGTGAGGATAAAACAGATTCTCACACAGAAATAAACATATGGAGAAGGGGAATACAGAGAGTTGAGTTTTTTATGCTGGAGCCCTGGGGAGAAAGACAAGCCTTTTACCTGATCACTCATAGCTGGCCTTGTGGAGAGAGCAGAGCACCTGTGCCCAGTAAAGAGACAAGCCATGGGAAGAGAAACAAGCCTTATGCCAGCCTACAGCTGAGATATTAAGATACTTAAACCAAAGAACCTTAAGAGGAAGGAGGAAGGCTGAACCCTCCCACACATCACATGCCAATTTACATCAAGAAATGGCAACAGACTTTGGGTAAGAAAGTATTTCTTTAGAGTCTGGTAACTGAAAGCTTCTATCCGAAATAAATATCATTTATAAAAACCAATGAATTTCTGGTATTTTGCATCAGCACTCCTCTGGCTGACTAATACAATTTGTATGCCCAAATTTGTTTCTGGCCTCTCTCATCCCTCCCATTCATCATTTTGACTCTCATACAAGACTATACTATCTTACATAGCTGCTTTATAGTAGTCTTGATATTTGATGTGATGAATCTGCCCTCTCATAATGTTCCAATATTTTATTTTTTAATATACTTTTTTAAAAAGATACTTAGATTACATAACTGTTACATAAAAAATATAGGGGATTCCAATATGCCCTGTTCCCTAGCCCTCCAAAATTTTCCCACATTAATAAAATCCTTCATTAATGTGCTACATTTGTTACATTTGGTGAACACATTTCAGAGCATTGCCATTATGCATGCATTATAGTTTACAATGTAGTTTACCCTCTTTGGGGGACGTTTTTGTAAGTTATTTCAAAATATATAATGGACTGCATCTGTCATTTAAATGTCATTCAGGACAATTTCCAAGTCCCAAAAATGCCCCCAAATAACAGCTATTTTCCCCTGTCCCTCCCCTCAAAACGTCCAGTGGCCACTATCTCCACATCAATGATAAAAGTTCTTCCATTGATAGAATCTCAAGTCTATAGCAGAATAACAGTAAGTCTACACTAGCCCATCATTCATTCTCCACTCTTGAGGAGTTGGGGATGGTGATGCCCACTCCAACTCTTAATTGAGAAGGAGCTTAGATTCCACGGGGAAGATGGATGGGACTATCTTGCTTCCGGTTGCAAACACACTCTGTTCCTTAAGATGGTCATTGTCAAACATCACTGCCTTGTTAGTGGTCCTGAGTGAGTCCAATGAACTGGAGAGTGGGTTTTGCAAATCTTTTGAGATTCAGGTCCTAACTGGAACATGGACAGCCCAAGGATTTAGGTCTCTTGGACATATACCTATCAACTCTAGGACTAACTATGGGTTCAAACAGAGGAGCAGAAGAACCACGTGTAGGGAAACCACAACTAAATACAACACTGCCACACTATGGAGCATAAACCCCAAAGTAGGGCCCACTGGCAGGGTGCCAAACTCCAGGACCATCAGCCCTGCCTATAGTGTGTGCATGTCTCCTGAGCCTTCAGGATCCCCACTATGTGAGGCAATATTTACTTTGGAAGCCAATGAGATTTTGCTGAGACATGCATAAGTGCAACCTCTGGAGTGATCTCCTGACCCACTTTGAAGTCTCTTAGCCATATAAACTCATTTATCTTTACCCTTTCCCCCTTTTGGTCAATATCTTTTTCCCGTTGTATTGCTAGTTGGTGCTTGGTTGTAATCCCTTGATGCCAGGGAGGCTCATCCCTGGGAGTCATGTCCCATGCTGCGGGGAAGGCTTAGAGAGAGGCCAAATTTGAGCAACAAGAAGGCCTTCCATAGATAACTCTTAGGCACCCTATAATGCTAGCTGAGTTTCAATTTTCAAAGAAAAGTTTCATAAGTACAGCCATCACTATTAAAGGTCTGTCAATGGTACATCCTTCTTCACAAGTCATGGTCTCTGTACTCAGAGGATTCTTACTGTCCCCTTAGAAAATATGGCAGATCTTCCCAGGATATGTATATGATATTCTTTGGTTATTGTGTGAAACTCTACCCACTGTGACAATGCTGCATTAACACTTGAACACACTCATATGCTTTATAGGTATGCCCCAGCTACATCTTCTCCCATGCAACCCCTATTTCTGACACTCCACACCAATGATCCTCCCCTGCCACAGTTGTAACCCTACTATGATACAAAACTTATTCAAAATTGAAGCCAACAAAATAACCAAATACAATTAATAGGAAAATGATATAATAATGATAGTTTTAAAAATAGAGTGAAATATACATTTTTTAAAAGTTTGAAATAATAAAAAATAAAATATAAAATAAATTAATTTGACATTATATCTTTCATCACTGTAAGATCTATTGTCTTGTGTATACAGTGACATTTTCTTCCATTTATTCCCCCAGTGTCTTATTTTTTCCCTTTTTCTTTAAAGAAGCTTTAGGTTACAGAAAAGTCATGTACAGAATATAGGTCATTCCCAATACCCACCATCCTCTCCCTTTCCCCGTTCCCCTATTAATACCATATTACATGTGGGTGGTACATTTGCTATCACTGAAGTACAAATACTGACTCATTGCTACTAACCATGGTCAATGATTTATATTATGATTTACATTTTGGACCATACATTTTTATAGATTTTCATGAAGTTAAACTTGGTCTGTATCCATTATTGCAAGATCATGTGGAACAATTCCATCACCCCAAAAATGTCCCTTGTTATGTCTATTCTATTCCTCCCTCCCGCTCCCCTTGGGACATGGTAACCATCAAGATTAACTCATTGAAGGACAAGCTTCATGGTTACTTGCAACAACATTGAGGGCTTGCCATACTGGCCTGTCTTCTCCTATTAGGAACTGTCCATGCCATCAAGAGTCTCCCATCCCTCTATTTGAGATCATAGCAGGTTTCCCCAGAATGGAAGTCTGACACCTTCCTGCTCATTATGTGAGACTCCACCCACTGATACAACAAACTATAACAAGATGAACACTACACACACCCAGGAAGCCTGCTCCAGGTGCACCCTGTACCACATTACTCCTACATCCAACACCTTAAACTAGTAACTCTCCCCAGCCATATTTGTCAAAACAATATTACCAACACTGTAGTTTCAACCACATACCCATAAATCCCCATACCTCACCTGCTCAATCCCCTCAGTTCCATGGATTGTCCAACCAACCCTCCAAACCCTTGCCCCTCACAGACCACCACCAGCTAGCCCAATAGAATCACTGCACCACAGTTATGCCCATCCACTGCACAACTACACACTTCTACATTTTTATAGATTTTGCCCACATAGGCAGTGGCTCACAATCTTCTTCTCCATTTCTGCCTCCTGAAAATTTATCTTCCAGATTCTAGCCCTGTGAGTCTGCTCAATTTGATTAATTCATATCAATGAGGTCAGTTAGTATTTGTCCTTCAGTGCCTGGCTCGCTTCATTCAACATAGGGTCTTTAAGATTCATCCATGTTTAATACTGCATTCCATCTTATAGCTGAGTAATATTCTGTTTTATGTATATACCACATTTTTTAATCCATTCATTTGTAGGTGGACATTTGGGTTGTTTCCAACTTTTGCCAATAGTGATTAATGCCACTATAAATATTGGTGTGCATATATCTGTTTGTGTCCCTGCTTTCATTTCCTCTGGGTATATACCCAGCAGTGGGTTTGTGGGATCATATGGCAATTCTATACTTAGCATCCTAAGGAACCTCTAAACTGTCTTCCACAATGGCTGCTCCATTCTACATTTCTACCAGCAGTAGATAAGGGTTCCAATTCCTCCACATCCTCTCCAACACTTTTATTCCATTTTTAAAAAGTTAATAGCCATAAGTCTAATGTTTTGCTCCTCCCTAATAGCTAGTGATGTTGAGCACTTTTTATGTGCTTTAAAGCCATTTGTGTTTCTTTTTTGGAGAAGTGTCTTTTTAAAACACTTGCCCATTTTTAAATGGGTTTTATTTATTTATTTATTTATTTGTTTGTTTGTTTGTTTATTTAAAGTGTAGGATTTCTTTACATTGATTGGATTTTAGGTCCCTATCAGATAGATGGTTACCAAATATTTTCTCCCACTGAGTAAGCTGCCTTTTCACTTTCTGGACAAACTCTCTTGAGGTGCAAAAGTTTTTAATTTTGTGGAGGTCCCATTTATCAATTTTTTCTTTCATTTCTTGTGCTTTGGGTATAAAGTTCATGAAACCATTTTTAAACACAAGATCTTGTAGGTGCTTCCCTACATTATCTTCTTAGCTCTTTAGGGTCTTGGATCTTATATTTATATCATTGATCCATCTTCAGTTAATTTTTGTACAAGGAGTGAGGTGGTATTCCTCCCTCATTCTTTTAGATATGGATATCCAGTTCTCCAAGCACCATTTGTTGAAGAGGCCATTCTCTTCCAGCTGAGTGGGCTTGGTGGCTTGTTGAATATCAGTTGACTGTATATGGGGATCTATATCAGAACTCTCAATTAGGTTCCATTGCTCAGTATGTCAGTCCTTGTGCCAATATCATGTAGTTTTGACCACTGTAGCTTTGTTGTATGTTTTAAAATCAGGTAGTGTGATTTTCCAATTTAATTTTTTTTCTATATGTCTTTGGCTATTCATGGTCCCTTGCTCTTCAAATAAATTTCATAGTTACCTTATCCAATTCAGTAAAAAAATATTGTGGTATTTTTATTGCAATTGTATTAAATCTGTAAATCAGTCTGGGTAGGATAGATATCTTAATGATAATTAATCTTCTTATACATGAACATAAAATATTCTTACATTTATTTAGGTCTTCTTTGATATCCTTTAAAAGTGTTGTGTAGTTTTCTGTGTACAAATCATTTACATATTTAGTTAAATTTATTCCTAGGTATTTGATTCTTGTATTTCCTATCGTAAATGGGATTTTTTTCTTGATTTTCTCCTCAGATTGCTACCAGTTTTTGCACATTAATTTTGTAAACAGCCACTTTACTGACTCGTTTATAAGCTCTAGAAACATTGTTGTAGATATCTCAGGGCTTTCTATATATAGGATCATGACATCTGCAAATAGTGAAACTTTTCCTTTTCCTTTTCCTTTCCAATTTGGATGCATTTTTATATTTTTTTGCCAAAGTGCTCAAGGAAGTACTTCTAACACAATGTTAAATAAGAGCGGGTGATGGTTAGGCTAATGTGTCAACTCAACCAGGTAATTGTGCCCAGTTGTTTGTTCTAGCAAACATTGGGCTAATGTAATACAGGGACATTTATGGTCTTTAGTCACTCATGAGTTTACTTTATAGATGGCTGATTACATCTGCATCAACCAAGGAGATTACTATCAGCAAGGAATGACTCTTTATACAATCAGTTGAATGCTTTAAAAGGGGAAGTGATTTCAGCATTCAGAGAAAATTTCCCAGCTCATCTTTGGACAGCCAACATTTCCAGGAAACTCATCAAGGACCTTCATTGGAGTTTCATAAGAGTGCCTCATTTGCAGCTTACCAGTGGAACCAGGACTTGTGCACCTCCACGATCATGTGAGAGACTCTTATAAAATCTCATAATATTTACAGATATCTCCTGTTGATTCTGTTTCCCTAAAGAACCCTGACCAATAGAACTGGGACTGGGGTCTTGAGGAACAGAATCTGAAACATGGTATGTCTGAGGTGGTTCTAGGAGTTTTTAAATTAGCTCACTTCTCTAATTGGAATCAACGGTACTAATGACCCCCTTTCCAACAATGAAGAGTCAACTAACTGTCCTGGCATGAGTTGGCAACGTAGATACATAAAATGTCATCACTGGATTCCCCTACCTCCATGCTTATAAGAGGCAAGGATCTGGGTGAGAATATTTTCAACACCTTAAGAGAGTTTTGTGGAGTCAAATGGTATAATGATGTTGGCTGGCTCCTCCTAGATACTCAGGAGACAGTTACAAAAGAAAGAGTTGAGTTAAAGTCTCCACATTTGAATGTGAAACACCACATCAATAATGTGAAAGTTTCCATGTGTGCTCTGAAAGAATACTTTGTCTCTTCCTGAGACAAGCTTGAGATATCTGAGAACCAAATGCAAACTTTCATTGTATATGCAACAGAGGTACAAAGGAAACTAAAATCTCAACCCTGCAGGGTTTCTGCAGTTATAGTGAAGGCATTGATTAGAAAGGAGTTGAACCCAGAGGACTGGGATGGAAACATATGAGATGATGATAATATTAGTAGGGATATTGGAAGTGTAATTTCTGCTGATACTTTACCAGATAAACCTATGATGGCCTGACTTGGGATGACCACATCTTGTCAACTTTGTATCACCCAACCTCCATCCTGCCCCAGGAAGTCTGGACCTCCTTTCGGCCCAGAGGTGCATACCAGTCAAACTGAAGCCTGCACTTCCCAGTTTCTGACCTACCCCAGGGAGTCGGGACCTCCTTCCAGTCCAGAGTCAGGTACAAGCCAAACTCTAGCATGCCTGTCTGGCCTCCACCCTGCCCTAAGGAATCTGTTTTCCAACCCCTGCCTGAGGAGATTAATACTGTCTCAAGAGAAAAAAATGCAAAGAAAATCCCTGAGGTCAGTAGCTTGCAAGGACCTTACCCACCCCCATCACTCCTTTTCTCTTCAAGAACTATTACTAGACTAAAATCACAACAAGGCCCCAAAGTGAAATACAAAGTGTGATCCTTGAAAAAGTACACTATACTCTGAAAGAACTGCATGAGTTTCCCAACTTATATAGAAATAAATCAGGGAATATGTGTGGGAATGGACACTAGGAGTATGGGATTATGATGAAAGGAATATAAAGTTGGAACATGCTGATTTATTGATATGCACCCACTAAGTGGAAATTCTGGATTCAATGCTGGAGCTCGAGAGGTTAGAAAGGGCTCTAACAGTTTGTTCAGGTGGCTAACTGAAACATGGACCCAAAGATGGCCTAGCATGTCTGAGGTTGAGATGCCTGATTTTCCCTGTTAGACATTAGAAGAGG
>PVKH010048249.1:0-10217 GCA_004027955.1 Chaetophractus vellerosus | reverse complement strand
CACCTGAGGGAAAGAGGGCAGGAAGAGCCAGGTAAGCTTTCAGAAGCCTAACTAACCAATGGAGTGGGTGTATTTCAGTGGAGGAACACCTGTCTCACATATATTAAGTCCCTGGTTCAATTCCTGGTACCTCCTAACAGAAGGGATCCAGAGAGTGATCCAGCAGGTTGTCAGGAATCCAGCCAGCACCTTGTGATAGGGAACTTATGAGATTTTTTTGTTTTAGGTTTTCTGATCTGTTATTATACATATACATACATATATACATATACATAAACATAAACATATACTTTATTTGCTAAAACTGGGTACCTTACTTGTGAAGGGCAGGCTGCAGGGTGATGGACTGATGAGCACCAGCAGCTTGAGATGGTTCCTAGGGGCCTAAGAGGGAAGCCTGTTTTTCCTGGGTTGTTGTTTTTTTGTTTCCTTTTTTCTTTTACTTTTTTCTCTTTAGTTTCTTTATTTCTTTTCTTTCTTTCATTTTTCCCTCTTCTGTCGCTTTTCTTTCATTCCAACTTCTCATTTGGTTTCCTTTTTTTTCCCTTCTCATCTTTCCTGTCTTTTATTTTATTCTATTTTTTGTTTCATTTTTTATTCCACATTTTTTATTCTTATTCTTATTCCTTTGTATTTTTAATGATTTTTCACTCATTTTTTCCTGATCTTTTATGGTTCTTTTTCTATATATTTTTTATTATTATTCTTTTTCTCTTTTTTTCTCTTATCTTTTCTATGGTCTTAATATTGTTTTCAAGAGAACACAGACAACAACAAGGATATGGAATAAGTAGAATCAAGTATCAAGGAGGAACCTTAACACAAAACAAAACAAAATAAAATCCTAGAGTAGAAAGAGAAGCTAACCATCTTAATAAGCCCATCAAGATAAAGAGATGCCTAGACAGCAACAAAAAATTACAAGCCATACTAAGAAACAGGAAGATATGGTCCATTCTAACAAACAAACTAAAAAACAGGAGGAGATGCAGAACTTGGAACTAGTCAAGGATGACCAAACAAATATCATGAATCAACTTAATTAAGTGAAGGAAGAGATAAAAGATATTAAAATGACACTGGGGGAACATACTGAAGAAATTGTAAACATACATAAAATGATCACGGATCTGATGGTGATGAATGGCACAATGCAAGAAATAGAAAATACACTGGTAGCACATAACAGCAGACTTAAACAGGCAGAGGAAAGAATAAGTGACATTGAAGATAGTACATCTGAAATTGTCAGATAGTAGAACAGATAGATAAAAATACAGAAAACTTCAGCAGGGACTCAAGAAATTGAATGACAACATGAAATGTACAAACATACACATTATACGCATCCCAGAGGGAGAAGAGAAGAGAAAGGGGGCATAATGGGTGTTGGAGGAACCAATGGCTGAAAATTTCCCAACTCTTTTGAGGGACATAGATGTATATGTCCAGGAAGCACAGTGCACTCCAAACAATATAAATCCTAACAGATGCCTACCCTGAGACATATACTTACCAAATTGTCAAGCATTCAAGACAAAGAGAGAGTACTGAAAGCACCAAGAGAAAGGAGAGCCATCACATACAGAGAAGCTTGATAAGATTAAGTGCTGATTTCTCATCTGAAACCATGGAAGCAAGAAGGCAGTGGTATGACATAGTTAAGGTGCTGAAAGAAAAAACTGTCAGCCAAGAAATCTGTATCCAGCAAAGGTAGCATTCAAAACTGAGGGAGAGTTCAAAATATTCACAGATAAACAGAAATTAAGAGAATTTGTCAATAAGAAACCTGCTCTAAAAAATATTAAAGGGAATTCTGCAGATTGAAAGGAAATAACAGGAAAGCGAGGATTGGAGGAGAGTGTAGAAAGGAAGAGTATTAGTAAGAATAACTAAAAAAAAGAGAGAGAAATAAAAACAAAATATGACATATATAAACCTAAACTAAAAATGGCTAATGTAAGTACTGCCTTGGCAGTAATAACATTGAATAGTAATGGATGAAACTCCCCAAATGAAAAGATACAGATTGGCAGTATGGATAAGGAAATATGACCCATCCATATGCTTCTACAAGAAACTCACCTTAGACCCAGGGATGCGAGGAGGTTGCAAGTGAATAGTTAGAAAACAATTTTATAGGCAGACAGTCACCAAAAAAGGGTGGAAGTACTTATACCAATATCAGACAAAATAGACTTTAAATGCAAAACTATTTTAAGAAACAAAGAACGACACTATATATTAATAAACGGGGTAATCTATCAAAAAGAAAGAACAATCATAAAAATTTATGCACCTAACCAGGGTGCCCCAAAATAGGTGAGGCAAACATTGGAAAAACTAAGTGGAGAAATAGATGCCTCTACAATTATAATTGGGGACTTTAATACCCCATTATCACCATTAGACAGAACATCTCAACAGAGGGTCAATAAAGAAACAGAGACCTTGATTAATATGTTAGAGGATCTAGAAACATACAGAACATTACATCCAAATATAGCAAGATATACATTCTTTTTGAGCACACATAGATCCTTCTCCAGAATAGACCATAATAGGTCACAGAACAACTCTCAACAAATTCAGAAAGACTGAAATTATACAGAGTAATTTCTCTGACCGCAATGGAATGAACATGGAAATTAATAAGGGACAGAGAACCAGAATAGGCACAAAGATACGGAAGTTAAACAACATACTCTTAGACAAGCAGGGGGTTAAGGAGAAAATTGCAAAAGAAATCAGTAAGTAACTTAAAATGAATGAAAATGAGAATACAACATATCAAAACCTATGGCATGCAGCAAAGGCTGTACTGAGAGGGAAATTCATAGCCATAAATGCCTATATTAAAAAACAAGAGCTAACATCAAAGACCTAATTGCACACATAGAAGAACTAGGAAAAGAACAACAAACTAATCCCAAAGCAAGCAGAAAGAAGGAATAACAAAGATTAGAGCAGGGCTAAATGAAATTGAAAATGATAATTAAAAAACACTAGAAATTTTTAACAAAAGCAAAATCTGGTTCTTGGAGAAGATTAATAAAATTGACAAACCCTTAGCTAGACTAACAAGGAAAAAGATGCAAATTCATAGAATTAAAAAACAAGGGGGGAAGCAGCTGTGGCTCAATTGGTTGGGCTCTGGTTTACCACATGGGAGGCCCCGCGTTCTGTTCCCAGGGCCTCCTGGAGAAGGCAAGCTGCCGCGCGGTGAGCTGACTCATTGGGATGGCGCAGCAGGGGGAGACAAGCAGACACAGGAAAACACAAAGCAAATGAACACAGCAAATACAAGCAGCAAGGGAGGGATATATAAATAAATAAAAATAAATCTTTGAAAGAAAAAAAAACAAGGGAGGGGATATCACCACTAGTCCCACAGAAATAGAGTATCATAAAAGGATACTTTGAAAAACTGTATGCCAACAGGATGTAAAACTTACATGAAATGGACAAATTTCAAGAAACACACAAGCAGCCTTCATTGATGAAAGAAGAAACTGATGAACTCAACAGACCAATCACAAGTAATGAGATTAAATTAGTCATCAAAAACCTCCTAACAAAGAGAAGCCCAGGACCACATGGTTTCACAGGTGAATTCTACTAATCATTCCAGAAAGAACTAACACCAATCCTGCTTAAACTCTTCAAAAAAAAAAAAAAAAAACAAACAGAAGTGGAGGGAACACTGTCTAACTCATTCTATGATACCAACATCACCTTAATACCAAACCCACATGAAGACATCAGAAGAAAAGAAAACTACAGACCAATCTCTAATGAAACTGGATGCTAAAATCCTCAACAAAACACTTGCTAATCATATTCAATAACACATCAAAATGAATTATACACCATGATCAAATGGGTTTTATCCTTGGTATGCAAGGATGGTTCAATATAAGAAAATCAATATAATATACCACATTAACAGATCTAAAGAAAAAAAATCATATGATCATCTCTATTGATGGAACAAGACAAGGATGCCCACTGTCACTACTCTTATTTAATATTGTGTTGGAAGTACTTGCTCTATCACTTAGGTAAGAAAAAGATATAAAAGCCACCCAAATTGGAAAGAAAGAAGTAAAAATTTCACTATTTTCTATCTTATACTTAGAAAACCCTGAAAAATTTACAACACATCTTCTAGAGCTAATAAATGAGTTCACTAAATTGGCAAGATATAAGATCAACATGCAAAAATCAGTAGCATTTCTGTATACCAATAATGAGCAATCTGAGGAGGAAATCAAGAAAAAATTCCATTTACAATAGCAATTAAAAGGATCAAATATCTAGGAATAAACTAAAGATGTAAAGGACTTTTACACAGAAAACCACCCAACACTGTTAAAGGAAATCAAAGAAGACCTAAATAAATAGAAGAGTATTCCCTGTTCATGGATTAGAAGACTAAACATTAAGATGTCTGTCCTACCCAAATTGATTTACAGACTTAATGCAATCCCATTAAAAATTACAATAGAATTTTTCCTGAATTGGAAAAGCTAACTATGAAATTTATATGGAAAGGCAAGGGGCCCTGAAGACCCAAAAACATATTGGAAAAGAAAAACAAAATTGGAAGAATCAAGCTACCTGATTTTAAAGCATACTACAAAGCTACAGTGGCCAAAACTGCATGGTATTGGCACAAGGATAGACACACTGACCAATGGAAACGAACTGAGATCTCTTATATAGATCCTCACATATACAGTCAACTGATATTCAACAAGGCCACCAAGCCCACTCAACTGGGACAGAGGGGCCTCTTCAACAAATGGTGCTGGGAGAGCTGGATATCCATATCCAAAAGAATGAGAAAGGATCACCATCTAACGCCTTATATAAAATTTAACTCAAGATGGATCGAAGATGTAAATATAAGAGCCAAGACCATAAAGCTCCTAGAAGATAATGTAGGGAAGCATCTACATCATATGAAATCTTGAGATCTTGTAATAGGAAATTATTTCATAAACTTTAATCCCAAAGCATGAACAATGAAAAAAAAAGACAAATGATACCTCCTCAAAATTAAAAACTTTTGCACTTCAAAGGAGTTTGTCAAGAAAATGAAAAGGCAGCCTACTCAATGGGAGAAAATATTTGGTATCCATTTATTCAAAAAAGGCCTAATATCCAGCATATACAAAGGAATCCTACATCTCAAAAATGAAAAGACAACCCACTTAAAAATGGGCAAAAGATTTGAATAGATACTTTTCCAAAGAGGAAATACAAATGACTGAAAAGCACATGAAAAGATGCTCAACATCACTAGCTATTAGGGAACTGCAAATCAAAATGACAATGAGATATCATCTTACACCTATTAGACTGGCAGCTATTAAACAGGACTACAAGTGTTGAAGAGGATATGGAGTAAAGGGAACACTCATCCACTGCTGGTGGAAATGTAGAATGGTGCAGCCATTGTGGAGGATGATTTGGTGATTCCTCAGGAAGCCAACTATAAAACTGCTATATGATGCAGCAATCCCAGAAGAATTGAAAGCAGGGGCATGAACAGATATATGCACACCAATGTTCATAGCAGCATTATTCACTATTGCCAAAAGTTGGAAGCAACCCAAATGTCCATCAACAGATGAATGAATAAGCAAATTGTGGTATATACACACAATGGAATATTACTCAGCTGTAAGAAGGAATGGAATATTGACACATGGAACAACATGGATGAATCTTGAAGACTTATGTTGAGTTAAGTAAGCTAGTCACTAAAGGACAAATATTACATGACTTCACTGAAATGACCTAAGCAAACCGAGCAGACTCACAGAAATAGAGTCTGGAAGACAGGTTATCAGGAGACAGAAAGGGAGTAGAGTGTGGTAAGCCAATGCTCAATATGGGCAAAACCTATGATAAAGGTAGAAGGGGATGATTTGGCAGTGGCTGGGGGTGATAGTGGTTCAGGGATATGAGGGTGAGAAAGGTGGGGTGGGTTTTGTTGGACTATACATGGAACTGAGGGAAGGGGTGGAGGAAGGAACAGGTGAACTCTGGGGACTTGTAGGTCTGTGACTAAAAACACAATGGTGGGAAGGATCTTTTAGCAAATATAGCAGGGGAGGGTTATTGATGTAGGGTGTTGGGGGGATATGTGGGAACGGGTATATTTGGGGCATGTGTCTATGGAATACAAAAGTGTTCATCTTGTCATAGAGTATTATCTCAGTGGGTGGAGACCCATACAATAAACAAGAAAATATTAAACTCCCACCCTGGGGAGTCCTGCTAGGTTCTCAAACAGAGAGGCAAGAGTCTCCCGAGAACATAAGCATAGGCAGTGCCTAATAAAAGACAGACCAATACTTCTAACCCTCAATATTAATGCATGTAACTATGAACCTTATTCTTCAAAAACTGAAACCTAGTGGTTACCATAGGTTCTGAGGGGAGGGGGAGGAAAGAATGGATGGAGAATGGGACATTTTTAGGGCAATGGAATTGTTCTTCATGATCTTGCAATGATGGATACAGACCATTATGCATTTTGTTAGAGCTTATAAAAGTGTACGGTACAGAATGTGAACCATAATATAAACAACTGACCATGGTTAGTGACATGGCTTCAATATTTGTTCATCAATTGTAACAAATGTACCATACTCATGTAAGATGTTATTTATAGGGGAAAATGTGAGAGGGAAATGGGGTGGGGTATATGGGAATCCCCTATATTTTCTATATGACTTTTCTGTTACCTAAAGCTTCCTTGAAAATAAAGTGAAAAAAACTACAACACTGGGGGAACATACAGAAGACACTGTCACTGTACATAAAAGTCAACAGATCTTATGGGAATGAAAGACACTGCAAAAAAAATTTTTTTAACATTTTTATACATATTTATTTTGTATTTTTTATTATTTTTATTTATTTTTGGATTTGTTTTGGGGGAGGTTTTGGATTGCAGAAGAGTCACAACTGTGGCAGGGGACGATCACTGGTGTGGGGTGTAGGTGATGGGGGATGTGTGGGAAGGGGTGCACCTGGGGTATGCCTCTATGGAATATGAATGTGTTCTAGTAGTCATGGGGTGTTGTCTTGGTGAGTGGAAATCCACACAATAACCGAAAGAATACTGAATTACCATAATGGGGAGTCCTGCTACATTCTCGAATAGAATGGCAATAATCCCTAGAGTACATGGGCAGTGCCTAGCAAAGGAGGACAGACCAACATGCCAGGCCCTTGATATTGATGCTTGTACTTATGAACCTTGTTCCTGTGAAATTGAAACTTAGCCTAGTATTATATATTGCCTAAGAGTTACGTCCTGAAAGCCTCCTTGTTAATCTAATGTGGCCTCTAAGCCAAACTCAGCATATAAACTCACTACCTTCCAATACAATATTAGGATGGCTATTATTTAAAAAGAATTTTAAAAAAAGAAAATACATGTTGGGAGAATGCAGAGAAATTGGAACACTCATACATTGCTGGTGGGAATGTAAAATGGTGCTGCTACTGTGGAAAGCAGTGTGGCAGTTACTCAAAAAGGTAAATATAGGATTACTGCATGTCCTAGCAATTCCATTTCTAAGTATACACCCAAAGAAAGTGAAAACAGGGACTCAAACAGATACTTGTACACCAATATTCATAGCAACCTTACTCACAATAGCCAAAAGGTAAAACCAATCCAAGTGTCAAATAGAGAATGGACAATCAAAATGTGTTATATACACACAATGGAATATTACTTGGCCATAAGAAGGAATGAGGTATTATATATTGTCTAAGAATTACCTCCTGAAAGCCCCTTTGTTGCTCAAAATGTGGCTTCTCTCTAAGCCAAACTCAGCATTTACACATACTACCTTCCCCCCCTCCCCCGCCAGCATGGAACATGGCTCCTGGGGATAAGCCTTCCTGGCACTGAGGGATTATTACCATGTGCCAAGTAGTGATGCATTTGGAAAAAGACCTTGATCAAAAGGAGGAAATATTAAATACAAATGAGTTTTTATGGCTAAGAGATTTCAAAGTGAGTTGAGAGGTCATTCCAGAAGTTATTATGCATATCTTAGGAGGATCTCATGGACTGCCACAGTAAACAGTGCCTCAAGGAAGGGGCTTCTGAGGGCTCTAGAGACATCTGGACATCACAAGCAGAGCAGATAACGCCAGGAATTTGGCACCCTGTCAGTGGGCCTCACCTTGGAATATATCAGAGTTGGACTCATTTATAATTTTCCTACACATAGTTCTTATGCCCCTTTTATTTGAACCTATAATTAACAGTATACCTGTTAATTATGTGTCCCAGAGACTTAAATCTTCTGGCTGTTCACATGCTGGTTGAGCCCTGAATCTCAGCACAGTTGCAGCCAACACCTACACTCCAATTCACTGGACTCACTCAGGGCAACTAACAAAAGGATGATGGTGGACAATGCCCATACCAAAAAACAGAGTATATACAACTGCAAGCAATACAGTTCTACCCATCTACCCCATGGGATCTAAGCTCCCTCTAAATCAGAAGCAAAGTGGGCATCACCACTCCAAAATCTTCAAGATTGAGGAATGAACAAACATAAGGAGTTGCAACTATGGACTAAAGTAGACGTTATTAATCTAATAATGGAAGAACTAGTCACACTGATATAAAGGCAGTGGTCACCAGAGCTTCTAAGAAGAGGGAGAGGGAAGAATAGGTGTAACATGGGGCATTTTTGAGACATTGGAATTGTTCTACAGGACCTTACAATGATGGATACAGGCCATTATACATTTATATAATGTACATTATATACCATAATGTAAACTATAGACCATGGTTAGTAGCAATATTTCAATATGTGTTCATCAATTATAACAAATGTACCACACTAATGAAAGATGTTGTTAATGGGGAAAAGTATGGGAGGGGGAGTGGTGAGGTATATGGGGATGCCCTATATTTTCTATGTAACATTTATGTAATCTAAAACTTGTTTAAAAATAATTTAAAAAGGAAAAAAACTTCATTTAAGGTTGTTCTTTGAAAATGAAATTACAAAGAGTTGAAATGCAAAGGATGTGATGAGAGATCCAGAGATATTACTCAAGAGACTGATGGTGGATATGAAATATATATGTTACAGGTGTTTCAGAAGGAAAAGAGAATGAAAAAGGGACAGAAAGAATATATGAGGAAATAATGACTGAAAACTTCCCAACCCTTATGAAAGACATACATACCAATATCCAAGAAAGAAAACGCATACCAAATAGAATAAATCCAAACAGACTACTCTGAGACACCTACTATTCAGAATGGCAAATAACAGAGAATAAGAGAGGATTCTGAAAGCAGCAAGAGAAAAACAATGCATCACATACAAGGGAACCTCAATAAGACTAAGTGCCAATCTCTCATCAGAAACCATGGTGGTGAGAGAAAGTGCTATGATATATTTAAGGTACTGAAAGAGGAAAACTGCCAGTCAAGAATTCTTTATCCAGCAAAACTCTCCTTCAAAAGTGAGAGGGAGGGGGGCAGACGTGGCTCAAATGGCTGGGCGTCCATCTCTCATATGGAGGGACCTGGGTTTGATCCCCAGGACCTCCCGGTAAAATAAAGAAAAAATATAGAAGGTGTGCAGGTGTGCCAGGCCCAGCTGAGCCATGCAGCAAGATCATGACGTAACAGGAAAAAGAGACACAAGGGAAAGCCAAGACAAGATGTGCCAAAAAATAAAACCAGGAACTGAGGTGGTACAGGTGGCAGAAAGCCTCTCTCCCACATCAGAAGTCCCCAGGATCAAATCCCAGTGAAGACAGGAGGAGAAAGATGAGAAGAGATGGCAGGAAACAGACCCAGAGAATTGCCCAGTGAATGGACACAAAACAGCAAAACGGGAGGGGGGGGTGCTTAAAATAGATATAGTAAATACATAAGTCTTTTTTATTTTTTTTTTTAAAGATTTATTTATTTTATTACATATCTCCCCTTCCCCCCCCCCCGTTGCGGGGGCGCGCCGAGACTTGGTCACTGCGCAGGCGCGGCTTTCCCCGCTTATGGGCGGCTTCTGCTTCCATCACGGCCGGCTTTTCAGTTCGCGGGTGGCTGGCTGTGCTCGATTTGCAGGCGACCTGCCCTGCCCGTGGCGGCTTTTGCCTGTCCGTGGCAGCTTTTTGCCCTGCCCACGGCGGCTCCGGCCCGCCCATGGCGG
>PVKH010048248.1:0-10213 GCA_004027955.1 Chaetophractus vellerosus | reverse complement strand
ATTGTAAACTAAATAAATGGTTGTGGTTGTAAGCCACTAAGTTCTGTTGTGTTTTTATGCAAAAATATTCAAGCTAAATTGATAGTTCCATTGTATTCACTCCAGACAGAATCTGTGTTAAGATGTAAGAAGCTGGTCTCAAAGTGACTACAGGAAGCTTATTTCACTTAGTTTTCTTTTCCCTCAATCTCTATTTCTTGTCTTGATCCTTATCTATTTCTACACCGACATCTGTATCTCTCTATTTCTATATCTATATTAGGAAGGCAGCTCAGTCTAAACTGGAATTCAGACCCTAAATAATCTAATAAACTTCTAAGCTGGGTGTTATCATAAACATATGTTTGGATGGATTCATTTGCATCGGAAGGAAGAGAGGATGTTTTTGAATAGGCACTTCAGAAGAGAAATGGGGAAACATGTTGGTTCTCAAGCCCAGTGTGATAAACTAGGTGTGAGTCCCATGGGAAGGCTCCCCATTTCTGAATTTGGTTTTGGTGCATTGAAAATTGAAAAAAACATGTCCCTGTTTTGAGCTTCTTGGCACTAGGAGGCTCTGATTTACTAGAGGGCATTTGCAGAGTGGCAGTGGGAGGGTTTGATCCTCAAGTGGAGCTTCAGGCAATGGCGGAGCATGGAGGAAAAGAACACAAGTACTATATGTGAGCCCAAGTATGATACCACAGAGTCAAAACCTAACCGTAGGAGACTTGGTTGAGGAGACTTGGATAGATAAGTGCAAATGAAGACACTGGATGATGAAATTAGTGTTTTAATATTGATTTAAACTTATTGCTACCTAATGGCTGGTGGATTCTGAAGCTTTCATGTCATATAATAGCCAATTATTTACTACCGATAGTCCTTTTCATTTTCCTTTACCTGTATGCTGGAAGATCAATGTGAAAAAAAAAGAAAAATTAGACTTAGAGTGAAGAGTATAATAAAAATGATTCACCTGATGCCAAATGATAACAAAAAATTTTAAAAGTGAAGAATATCTGAAGCCAAAATGAATAAACAGAAGCAAAAATGGTCAGATAGCAAGTAAAATGTACTTATCTGTCACAAATTATATAGGAATAAATTAGTGGTGAGAGAGTAACATCATATTACTCAGAAGTGCTGCATCTTTTAAAAGCTATTTAAATATACCATTATTTAATCTAATTTCTCTTGAGCATTGAAAATTTTTCATTGAAATCATATTATTGACTATTGAAATTGAAACATACCTTATGGAGTCAGATTCTTTCCATAGAACTTTCTATGCTTAAAGAAAAAACCTATCTAATGAACTTATTCAGGAGAATTCCAATGGCATTATTTCTAGGAGAGAAGTTTACCTCCATTTCATTGTGTTCCAATCAAAATATCACTAGCCAAAGACGAAGCAGAGCTGCAGTATTTGCATGGAATTGCCTCAACTTTTGGGCACCACCAAATTGGTTTTCCTACTTCATTGAGTACTCCTTTTCATGCTCTTCTGCCTCTCCACCTTATTATAAATGTTCTTGAAGATGCTCAATAACTATGGATCACAAGTGAAATATATTAGTAATGTATCCTGTAGTTCTCTTCAGTATCTCTCTTCTCTTGTTATTTTCTCTCTGATAAATATCATCTAATCTAAAGGCCTTAACAATGCAGATGGTTCCCAATTCTTCAATTTCACCTCTGGCCCTCTTCAGAGTGCTTCCTTTTCCTAATTCATTGGCACTTCAGTTCTCCTTCCTATTGGCAAATCAGCTCACCATCATCACTTCTCTTTTCCCTTAACATTCAATACTGATTATCTACTATACTCCAAATCACAGACTTTGACATCTTCCTTGTTTTGATATCTTGCAGCTATTCTTTTCTTTCTATTCCCTTCACAACCATGCTAGTTCAGACATCATTACCTCTCATCTGGATCACGGTGGTAGACATCTCACTGGTATCCATTTCCATTCACTTCCCTTTTTTTTGTCATTTGTCCTGTTAATTTGATTACAACATATCCTTGTTTAAAATATTCCCAGTTGCTCCTGAATAAAGCCCAGGCAGCTTATGAGCCTTTCACAGCCCTGCCTGTGTGTGCCCCAAGTCTATTCATCTAATCTTATTTCCAAGGGAATCTTTGGATGCCACAAGATAGAGTTAAACCATACTGCAAACGCTTCCCTGTACATATACAGTGATTCCCTACCTCTGCTCCTTTTTATTTGTATTTTTTGTACTCCGAATATTTTTTCTTAACTACCACATCAAAATGTCCAAATCTTCTTTATACAAAAAGTCCAGCTCTAATATAATCTCTGTTGAATTCAGCTAGAATATATTCAGTATGTCTTAGTTTCCCAACTGCTATGACAAATACCACCCAATGGGTTGGCTTAACAATAGCAATTTATTGGCTCATGGGTTCAGAGGCTAGAAGGCTTGCTTCCTCCCAGGGCTTCTTGGCTTTCTCATCATATGGCAATGTACTCTCCTTTCTCTTCCAGGTTACCACTGACTTCTAGCCTCCGGGTCCTCCCCATGGCTTTTTTTTCTGTGCCCAATTCCCATTGTTTATAAGGATTCCTGCCATATTAGATTAAGGCCTAACCACATTCAATTTGGTCACACCTTAACTAATAATAACACCTTAAAAGGGCCTATTTACAAATGGGTTCACACCTACAGGACCAGGGATTAGGACCTGAACATGCCTTTTGTGAGGGAATTGATTCAATCCCCAACATAGCACTTCTTGTGTACTGAATCATGGGGCAAGTACATTATCTCATTTAATCCATTAAGAAGGTATTACTAACCCAATTTTACATGTGAGGAGATTGAGGCACAAAGAGGGTGATTGTCCAGGGTCACACAGCTAATAACAGCAACATTGATCATTGTACTCTACTGCATATTCTTTATCCTTTTCCTACAACCAAAGGCAATTGTCTCTTTTCCCAACTCCCATGACATTATATCTGTACCTTTGTCTGTTTCTCTTTTATTATACTTATTTATGTGTAGATTTTGTGTCTTTTCAAAACTAGGGCAGGGGCCATGTTCGAATTATCTTGGCATTTCTCACGATTCTTCGGGAAAGGTAGATAGATGCTCAATTAATATGAATGCACAGAGCAAATATATTAGTAATATATTCAGTAGTTATATTATATTTATACTTATCCTGCATTATTAAAATGGATTCAATGAAGTATACACTTTTTTATAATACAAGTTTAAAAGGAAATAAAAATAAAGACAGGAAAAATAAAGTGAATCCACATGTGAGATTGTTTCATAGTAACCATATATTGTGAACTAGTGTATTTTGCCAGAAGTAGACTACCCATATGTTGGTGATCCAAGGCAAAGAGAGAAATACAATAATTTATTTACAGTAGAACCAAGGTTCCTGAGATGAAAACAGATAAGCTTCTGAGAAGAAGCCCCTATTCTTGGCATTAGGGCTTGAAAGATATTTTTCTAAGATGTCTTTATAAGGAGGATTCTGTTTGATATAGCAAATAATATGTTCAACAACATACTTAAAAGTACAAGAGAAGTGAGTTACCTTAAAAACCAAACTTATCCTTGGTGCTACTCTCTCAAGAGTAATAGGTAGGTTACCACACAATAGAAATAACTGTACAAAAAATGGACTTATTTCAGGGAGTGGTAGAGCAGCATACATTATTCAGGTGACAACTCTATTGAGCTGCTTCATGCAATTTGTAAAGAGCATGATGATATACTTCACATACTCTTTTTTTCATTTCCTCTCTTTTTAAACAAAAATGAAAGCAATTTAGTGTTGTGGTGGGTTTCTCAAGATTCTTGGAGGTTATTAGCGACATAGGGGGTTCTGGTTACAACCCTCATGCAATGGAAAGAATGACAAATGCTATCACAGTATGATTATACATGTCTGTGATATCAAAACCATAATCACAAATGTTGTGGCCAGCAATTGCAGATAGTAGCGATAGTATATATATTTTTTCAGTGTTACTTCACAAAATATTCTATCACAAGCTATTTAAACTCACCTTTCTTTTCTCTCAAGGCCTAATCTTTTTTGTCAGATACTTGTTACTTATCATGATTATTGTGCTTTTGAGATGATTAGATATATTTCATTACTACAATTAAAGAAACTCCTTAACAAATTACTCTTTAAGGATAAATAAGAAATTGTGTGTGCTGACATAAAAAAAATCCTTGATTCCCTACCTGGTGTTCACTGTCAAAAAGGACACCATGCATTCAAACAGGTTCTCATAAGGAAAAATTCTGTTTATTTTGTCACACATTTTCCATTAATTTATAGCCAGTGAAAGCCTGAAAACACTGGGAAGTGCGAAAATAACCCCCAATTTTGAGTTTTCAAAATGCTCTTGGGAAGCAAATTTTGTGGGTAATTGCAAATGCTTTGTGAAAAAGCTTCAGAACTGCATGAGCTTCTGGAATAAGTTTTTGTTTAGAGAACAAAAAAAATCTTTCTTTTTATGCTATCTCATACTCTGATAAATTTCATCAACCTATGACAGTGATGAAAACTGACTGTCTTAGTTGAACAGCTCTATAATGCCTGTTAGTTAAATATCTCCTAAAAAATCATGAAAATTAATAGAACCTCTCCTAGAATCCTGAAACTTAATTAATATCTCCTAAAACTCTGAAAATTAGCCAGAACATGCAAATATGGTAAGACTTTGTGTAAGCATGTTTTTTTGTGAAACTTGTATAGTTACATATCACTGGTGGCACTGTGGGTTGGAAAGCATGATCATGTCACAAAGCATATTTGCCATCTAGCATATGGCATCCATGGGTCACAAATATGTCCATTCTCTTCAGCACAACAATTTCTTCTTTGATGTCCCAGCCCATTTTCTGTTAATTTTAATAATAATCCTGTTTGGTAGATATTATTATACTAATTTTAGAGATGAGAAACCCTGACCTCAAAAAGTTTAATTAACCTACTCATGTCATGCTAGCAATTGACAAAATGCTGGGATCAAAATACATGTATCTCTGATTCCAAAGTATATAGCCTTAACTAACAAATTCTCAATTATTTTTTTTTAAACCAGATTTGAGTTACTTGTGAACAAATCTCACTTATCCAGATGTGGATCAAAGCAGACATTTAAAGTTGTCACTCAAAGTCTGAATCACATTTAAAGTAGCTATTGACACCTCATATGAACCTTCTGCTTATGGAAGGTTTCTCCTTTTCCAGCTAACTGTACAGTTCCAGGAGCTTGTCTGTGCTCTCCTCTCTAAACTCCAGGATAGGAAAGTAAGCAACGTTTTATACTCCCTGCTCCAATCAGGATTCTGGACTGCAATTCAATTTGAGCTGCAGCTCTGGCATCCATGTGTTGGGCCCTATACCCTTGGACTATTTGGTGGCATGGATTCATTCTCTTCCTAACAAGTCTGCAGTTCCCAAGTAACTTCTGCTCTTTGATTGGTCTTAGACAGCAGAACCTAAATCAGAGCTGCCCCAAGCCAGTGACCATAGGGTTCCTTGTCCCCTCCTGGGACCACCTTTGTCCAGTGCCAAAGGTCAGAAGTACATCAGGTAGATGTGAAGAAAAAACACAAGACTGCTCATAAGAAAGGGCCCTTTTGCTAAGGAAGTAAAAGAAATGTAACCTAGATTCTCTTGTACAGTGAAGAGCAGTTAGTAAGTTGAGGCACTTAGAACAACTAATTCACAGAGACTTCACAGTAATAATGTCATTTAATTGTCACGGCAGCCCTACAGTTTAAGTGTTCACCACAACATATTGTGGTATGTAACTTGGTTATTCATTTTCTTTGCTCTATATTATTCCATTAAGTGAATATTCCACAATTTACTTGACAATTCTTCTCTTGATGGACATTAGGGTTGTTTCCAGTTTGGGATTATTACAAATTTTGCAGTTGTGAAATACTTGTACATGTCTGTTGATGGACATATTAAATGTTTTTCTATGGGGACATATTTAGGAATGGATATGGTGGGTCATGAGGCATGCTTATATTTAACTTTAGTAAATAATGCTGGACAATTTTCCAAGTGGTTGTATCAATTTCCCCTCCCACAGTCTTTTATGATAGCTCCACATTCTTAACAACACTTGGCATTGTCAGTCTCTTAATTTTAACTATTTGGGTGGGTATGAATTATCTTTTTTTAAATTAATTTTTTTATTTTCAAAGATGCTTTAGATTACATAAATGCTACATCAAAAATATGAGAGTCCCATATGCCCCACTCCCTCCTTCTCCCACACTTTCCCACATCAACAACATCCCTCATTAGTGTGGTACATTTGTTACATTGATGAACACATATTGAAGCATTGCTACTAACCATGGACTACAACTTACATTATAGTTAACACTTTGTCCTGCACAATTTTGTAGGTTGTGACAAAATATACAATAGCTGTATTCATCACTGCAGTGTCATGCAGGACAAATCCAATGTCCCAAAAATATCCTCAAATAACACCCATTTTTCCCTCTTCCATCACTCAGAACCTCTGGTGGCCACTGCCTTTATATTAATGATAAAAGTTCTTCCATTGCTAGAATAATAATAAGTCTATAGTAGAATAATAATAAGTCTACTTTAGTCCATTGTTTATTCCCCAACCTTGAGGATTTGGGGATGGTGATGCGCACTCTTCTTCTAATTGAGGAAGCTTAGATCCCATGGGCAGATGGATGGGACTTGCTTGCAGTTGCAGACACTCTCTGCTCCCTAGGGTGGGCGTTGTCCATCATCATCTCCTTGTTGTTCTAGGTGAGTCCAGTAAACTGGAGAGTAAGTGTTGCAACTCTGCTGAAATTCAGGGCTTAACTGGCATATGGACAGATCAAAGATTTAAGTCTCTGAGATATTTTACCAAGTATAGTGCTAATTATAGGTTTAACTAAAAAGGGCAGAAGAGCCAGGTGTAGAGAACCTATAAATGAGTCTAACTCTCTTACACTGGGAAGCATAAATTCCAAAATAAGGCCCATTGACAGGGTGCTGAATTCCTGAGCTGTCTGCGCTCCATTATAGTTTCTGGATGCCTCTAGAGCCCTTGGGAGCCCCGCTATTTGAGGAACTGTTTGCTGTGGCAGTCAGTGAGGTCCTGCTGAGACTTGCATAAGAGTAACCTCTGGAATGACCTCCCAAATCACTTTGAAGTTTCTTAGCCATAAAAACTCATTTGTATCTACCATTTTCCCCTTTTGGTCAAAGTCTTTTTCTGGTTGGCACTTGGTAATTAATAATCCCTCGGTTCCTTGGAAGCTCATGTCCCACGCTGGGCAGGGTGGGGTGGGGGTGGGGGAGAGGGTAGTGTGTTTGTATGCTGAGTTGAACTACCATCTTTTTGTGGTTTTAATTTACATCTCCCTTATGACTAATTAAGTTAAGCACCTTTTCAAATGTTTATATGGCATTTTTATATCTTCTTTTGTGAAGTGCCTTTTCAAATGATTTGCTCATTTTCCTGTTTCCTTGTTTTTCTTTCTCTCAAGGATTTCTAGTTCTTTATATTTATAGTAGATATGGCCTATTTATTGGTTATATATGCTACAAATATCTTCTCCCACCCTGGCTTGCTTATTCACTATTTTGTAACTTTGATAACTAGAAGTTTGTAAATTTTATTATGATCCAATTTAACAATGTTTTTCTTTAGAAAATATTGTGATTATTGTGTCATTTTAAGGGATCTTTGCTTTTCACAAGATTGTGAAGCTGTTTCAATATGTTATCTTCTAAATGTCTTATTGTTTACCTTTTAATTTTAATTCTGCAATTCATATGCAATTGATTTTTGTATATGGTGTGAAGTAGGGGTCACGTTTCATTTTTCCCTCCATCTGTATGTCTCATTGATCCAGAACCATATATTGAGAAGAATGCATTTCTGTTTGACTTTCTAGTTCCACTTTTATCATAAATGAAGCATCCATGTATGGACATATCTGTTCCTGAACTTTATTTTGTATTCTATAATCGATCCTTGCCCAAATTCCACACTGTCTTAATTACTGTAGCATTAAAAGAAATCTTGATATCAGCAATACCTATGTCTTTGTTCTTTTTCAATTTTGACTCATCTGTTCTTGACTTTTAGCATTTGTGTACACATTTTAGGATTTGTCAATATCTCCATGCAAAAAAACCTGAGATTTTAATTGTGAAAGGATTGAATTTATGTATTGATTTAGAGAGACTTTATATCTTTGCAATATTGTCATCTAATCCATAAATATGGTATATTCCTCCCTTTGAAAAGTTCTTCATTAGCTTTTCTTAATAATGCTTTAGAATTTTTTATTAGCAGTCTTCACAAGATTGTTAGATTTTTTTCCCAGATATTTAATATTTTATGGTTTTATAGATGATGTAGTAACAAAAATTTATTTTAAAATATTTGTGTTGGCATATTAAAATAAATTGATTTTTGGTATTGATCTTGCATCCTGGAATATTGCTAAACTCTTACATCAATTCTAATAATCTTTCTGTAGGTTCTTTTAGATATTCAGCATAAACAATTGAGCACTTGCAAATATTGACCATTTTATTTTTTTCATTTCTAATCTCTTTACCTTATATTTTTCTTGCCTTATTTCACTGGCTAGTACCTTTAGTACAATGTTAAATAGAAACCGTGATAGTGGACATCTCTCTTTCTCGCCCATTCTCAAAGAGGAAGCTTTTACTATTACACCATTATGTATAATGTTTGTATATGTTTTCTAAAATAGATACCCTTTATCAGATTAAGCAAGCCCCCTTCCTTTCCTGGTTCTCTAAGAGGTTTTTTATACCATGAATATTAAAATTTAATAAATGATCGAGAATAATTTTCTGTTTATTCTGTTAATACAGTGAAAATATGTTTTTTATCTTTGGTTCTGTTAGTGTAAAATACACTGATTAATTTACTAATGTTAAACCTACCTTGTCTTGCTTTCCTGGAGTAAATTAGATTTGGTTTTGCTAAATTTTGCCACATATGTATTCGGTATTAACATACTGATTCAGGTGAGATACATATGTAAATTCAGTATATTAATATTTTGTTTAAGATTTTTGAATTTATGTTCATGAATCAAATTGGTCTGGGATTTTTCTATCTTATAAGGCCCTTGTCAGGTTTTAGTGTCAGGGTTATTGTGGACTCATAAAATGAGTTGTATTACCTCTGTTTTTTTTTTTTTTTAATTCTCTAGAAGAGTATGTATAAGATTCTTTTCTTATATATTTGATATTATTTGCCGGTAAGTCATCAAGGCCTGAAAGTTTTGTGTATTTGTCTGAGTGTAGGGGATCTTTATAAAAATGGATTCAAGGACTACATTAGATATGGGGCTCTTCAGATTTTTTATTTTTATTTTAAAATTTTATTTACAAGCACTTTATCGAATGTTTTCTTTGAGCTGCCTTGGCATCTATTTTACTTTGGTTAAGCCACTTACCTCAAAACTGGCTTTTGACCTAGTTAATAAGCAGCTTTCCAGCCCAGGAGCATAAACTCCCCTAGAGCCAAACCCATATCTATAACTACCACCCATACCACCCATGCACCTCACCTCCAACCCCCCAGCTGTTTCCAAAGGATAAGCTAACCACTCTCTACCCTCAGACCACAAGCCCCTTTCCCCTTTCTTGCACATTTGTTTTAGACTTACAAATCCTTGACTCACATGCAGGATATCTACTAACCTCCATCCCGGAAGCACGATAAAGGCACAAGCCCACGGGGCTCTCTCACTCTGCCTGTGTGTTCCCCACCTATTGGTTGAGCCACTGAAGCTATTGAGCTTCCTGTTGACCACTCATGGCATTCCCCTTTCTCTGGGACCTGTGAGTAACAAACTATCTTTTCTCATACTTTATGGCCTCTGTGTACCATTGAGTCACACCTGACCTTCCACTGGACCCAAATTTAAAATCCAAGTTAATTCAGAACACGTGACCCAGAGGGCAGGATGTGCTGGTCATTGCCATGGGAAATGAGACATGGTGCTTTCAGCTGCTTTCAGCATACACACTGGCTCTCGCAGCTAGCTAATGCTATCTGGGAAGGGTCCGTGGTTTGCTGACATCCATCTGTGCTGCTTTGAGCCATTGCCTGTTGTCTCTGCTGGGTTTTGCCAACTTCCCACCCTAAACTGGCAGTTCTGTAGATCTGAGTCCTCCCTGGGATCTGCAAAT
>PVKH010048247.1:0-10217 GCA_004027955.1 Chaetophractus vellerosus | reverse complement strand
CTTGCTTGCAGTTGCAGACTCTTTGCTCCTTAAGATGGACATTGTCTGTCATTATCACCTTGTTAGTTGTCCTGGGTAAGTCCAATGAAACGGAGAGTAGGTGTTGCAACTCTGCTGAGATTCAGGGCCCAACTGGCACATGGGTGGATCAAAGATCTAAGTGTCTTAGATATGCACCTATCAAGTATAGTACCCACAAGGGGCAGAAAAGCCATGTGTAAGGAAACCACAAATGAGTAAAACTCTGTCACACTGGGGAGTATAAGTTCCAAGGTAAGGCCCACTGGCAGGTGCCAAACTCCTGAGCTGTCTGCCCTTCCTGTAGTGTCTGGACATCTCTAGAGTCCTCAGAAGCCCCACTCTTTGAGGCAATATTTACTTTGTCAATGAGATCCTGCCGAGATGTGCATAGGTGTAATCTCTGGAATGACCTCCTGACTCACTTTGAAATCTCTTAGCCATAAGAGCTCATTTGTATTTACCATTCCCCCCCTATGGTCAAGGTCTTTTTCCAGGCACATTGCTAATTGGTGCTTGGTAATAATCCCTCAATGCCAGGGAGGCTCACCCCTGGGAATCATGTCCCATACCAGGGAGAAGGTAGTGCATTTATTTGCTGAGTTTGGCTTAGAGAGAGGCCACATTTGAGCAGCAAGGAGGCTTTCAGGAAATAATATACAATACTAGGCTAAGTTTCAATTTTACAAGAAAAGGTTCATAAGTACAATCATCAATATCAAGGGCCCATCAATGATCCATCCTTCTTCACTAGGCACTGCCCCTGTACTCAGGGTATTCTTGCTGTCCCATTAGAGAATGTATCAGAACTCATCAGGATGGGAATTTGATATTCTTTCGTACTGGGTGGATCTCCACCCACCATGACAATGCCCCATGAACATTTGAACATATTCATATGCCTTAGAAGCTTGCCCCAGATGAACCCCCTCCCATTCATCCTCCTATCACAGACAACTTGCAACAGTGTTCCTTCCCTGCCACAGTTGTAACCCTTCTGTGATCCAAAACCTCTTCAAAGATGAAGCCAAGAAAGTAACCAAATAAAAATAATAATAAAATGAAATAATGATAGTTTTAAAAATAACATATAAATTACAAAAAATTTTTTAAATAAAAATTTTACATAATAAATAATTAGAGAAGTTGCGAGTTTAAAAAACAATCATGCATGAAATATAGGATTCCTGTACCCTACCCCACCACCAAACACCTTGCATTTGTATGGAACATTTGCTACAATTGATGATAGCACTTTTTAATAATTGTGCTATTTTTTTAAGTTACCTTTGTTATAATTGATGAAAGATTTTAAAATAATTCTATCTCTCATCTATTATTTGAATTAGTTGTATTTTCCCATATACCTCCCTATTATTACCACCTTGTATTACTATCATAAATTTGTTATATTTCATGAAGGGACATTCCTTATACTTGTACTATTAATTATAGTCCATCATCTACAATAGGGTTCTCTGTGTTGTACAGTGCTATGTTTTGTTTTAAAATTTTTATCCTAGTAATATATACATCCTGAAGTTTCCTCTTTTAATCACATCTACCTATCTAGTTCAGTGCTGTTGATTACACTCACAATAATATAATGTACGACCTTTGAACACAACAGTTAAACAGATAATTCACGAATAACTTTCTGGTAATGCAAATCATTAGGGGCTGTGAAATCAATATAGCAATTATAACAGGCAATGCTTTACTTATATATGAGACTAGACTAAAACAGGATTGTCATCACAACAGTTTGAACACTGCTGACATAGTAAGATCGTGAGACATATCAGCCCCCTTAGTCAAACACTAGGGTGAGCCCTTTTTGTTGCTCCCTATTTTGAGTTTCAAGCCTCCTTCTGACATCTCATAAGCCTTTCCATGACAAATTCCCTCACTTATCTTCAGAGCCGTCTAAAGCCTGGATAATGCAGAGAATCTCCTGTCATGGATAGGAAGAAATAAATAGTTATAAAGAGGCTACAGGTGTTGTTTCTATCAATTACTTTAGGAAGAGGGAAACAAAGTTACTCTGCAGCAGATTATTTACCTTTACCCTGAAGGAGAACTGACTCAGTATATCCCGTACCAATTTTTAGAAAAGCATGTCAAAACATCTATCCCATCTACAGGAAGTAGCAACATCTTAATCTAAAAGAGGACAGCATATGATCATGTGACATGCGAGAGTTTTAACACAAATATTATCTCCTAATAAGTCTATGAAACGTGCATCATGTAACTAGACATTCAATACATATTTAGCAGTGACTGTCACTCTAAGATATGTCTTGGACTTACAACTTTATGTTCATGCAGAGTAGAGCATTTGCTGTCTGAACAGAGGAGAACTAAATGTCCATTGGGATGTCCCTTTTGATATCATGAAATAATTTACAACATGCAGAAAAGTATAGAGAATAATATAACAAACATACTTCTACCTACCACTTAGCTTTATCTTATCATTTTGTTACATTTGCTTTAGATAATTTTTTGTAAGAACTAAAACATTACAGATTCAGTTGAATTTCTTTGTTTCCCCTGATTTACACACACTTCAAAAGTAACTGTTACTTTAATTAAATTTCTTGATGATGATTCCTATGCATTTCTTTATCCTTTTACTATGTAGTTTTTCCTAATCCATATATACTCTTGTTCAGTTTTGTAAATTTTGTGTAAATAGTGTCATATTTTACATTCCTGCCACTTAATATTTTCAGAAATAATTTTTCATATTTACACTATTTACACATGTTTATATGTATATCTAGGTCATTTACTGTAAATGTTCATAACATTATGATGTTGATTACACTACATTATTTATCTGTCCCCCTATTAATACATATTAACATTGTTTTCAAATTTTTAACATTAATGCACAATGAACATCATTGCATATGGCATCCCATGTATATGTGTGAGAATTTCTCAGGAGATAAAATTACCAATAGTTACCAATTTCTGGGTTAACTTGTATGCACACATTTTAATGCTAAATATTTTCACATTTCTATTGAAATGTTTTACCATTTTACAATTCCTCAAAGTATTTTGAATTTTCCACATCTTTTCTTTGCTGAGAATTGTGAGACTATTTATTTTTGCCATTACAGTGGTGTGAAATAGTATCTAATCCTTTAATATTTTCATATTTACAGGTATAGTTGAACATCTTTTCTTCTGTTAATTTACAATTTGATATTTTTTCAGTAAATTGCCATTTAATAGTCTTCAATTTATTCTATATGTTTTTATTCTTTTTACTATTGGTTTTGAGCAGATTTGTTCTCTCAGTACATCTTTTCCAGATGTAAACTTTTGTCAGTTTTAGCCATTGCAAATATCTACTCAGTTTGTGACTTGTATATTAACTTAAATGGTTTCATTCATAAGCAGATAACATTTATATTAAACCTTGATATCTGTTAGAGATAATCTCCTACCTCTTTCTTTACATGAATTTTACTCTTCTTGTTCCTTTATTTATCCTATGATATTTAGGATAAGTTTATAGAATTTCCTGAAAAACCCTTAAAAAAACTGTAATAAAGTTACAGTTTTGTTTGAAAGAACTGCCATTTGTATTAAACTTACTCTTTCTGTCATAAACATGATTATTTATTTAGGTCTTTCTATGTCTTTCAACAAAATGTTATGTTATTTTATAAAGTTTTTGAAAACTTTTGTTAGATTTCTGTTCTTGGTTATGTTATGTTTTTTTAATATCAATATCTTATTTAATTAATGGTATTTTCTAATTATTTTCGGGTGCTACCTTCCTTAATACATATTGAGATGGAGTCATGTAGACTATTATATATATTGTTCTTCAGAGAAAAAGACTTTTAGCAAAGGAGGAATTACTAATGTTACTTCCAGAAAAGAAAATTAGGAAGAGAGACAATCAACATCAGGGAGACTGTATAATAATTCTTTAATATGTCTTTAAAAATATGAGTCTTGCAAAGCATGAAGTTGTACAGGCCCATATACTTTGCATTTATGCCACTGTCAAGAGCTGAGCTGAGAGAGAGCTGAGTTGAGATGCCAGAGTAGTCGATTAAAACAACAAGCCAAATAGGAAGTAGTCAAAGACTTTAATCTATTACTATGATAGCTCCTGCAACTGTTCCATTTCCCCCATAGAACATCACTGGGAAAGGGTCAGTTAGCCAAACACCAAACAAAAGGCTCATGCCTTTTTGTGGACCCAGGACAGAGGTCATGAGCGGAGGAAGTAGAGAGGTGGAAAAGTACTGAGTACAGAATCAGAGTGGAGAAAAGTGTCTTTGAGCCTCCCCTACTCTACCCCAGTAAAGAGCGAGCAGAGGTCTGGGGAAGGCCTGGGCCTCAGAAAGTAGGTATGCCTGAAGCACTGAGCACCCAGGGGCCTGAGCCCTGATGGCAGCTCCCCTCAGAGACTGAATGCACTGGCAGTGTCTGGGGTGGCAAGGACAGTTTTCTCCTTTGTAGTCTACCTGGTGAAGCCTTTGTAGTTGCCTGTGACAGAGCCTGAAAGATCACACACTGCTTCTCGACCAGGAGTCACTCTTCAAACCCTGACAAAAAAATCAGAAGTCACGAAGAAATCAATGTAAATGAAAAAAATGAGAAAGTTTATCCCTCTTCTGGGATAGACAGTAGGGAAATGTAGTCATGTAAATTCATTTCAAATTAGTGAAGATATCAGTGTTGAGTAAATACACTACATTCGGGACAGATTTACACATAACACATTATCAAAGCTTGCAATGACAGAAAATTTGGCATGTAAATTGTAATTTATAATTGTAAAATTATAGATTTGTTTCCACTTCAATTTTTTTCTGCTATAACAACCTACAAGTATGAATTTTCATATCTCCTACCAAGGATATTTTAAAAACATATTCTCAAGCTAATTTCATGAATTGATTATTTGATTTAGATTAAATAATAACAAAATAAAGCAGTCATTTTGAATCCTTAAGTTTTCCCCAGAATAAAAAAAAATGAGATATTTCTTTAATAGTGTACTACTGTATTCACTTTTCACATGTTTTTTCTATATATTTCTCCAGATGTGAAGTTTGAAAATTTATGTTTCTAACCATAATAACTATTACAGAGGTCAAAAGTGGTTGGAGGATATAAGTACTAACCTGGCAAAAGAATTAAAAGACATCAAGGTTGGTTGGGCCAGAATTTGGTCTTCCTCACAAATTGAATCATTCCCCAGACAAGAATTCACCTCTTACCTTAATTCAACAAGGAGTGTAGGGAAGACAACAATATGTCATGAGGATTCAAAGAAGTTTTTCTGGCCTCAGCATGAATCCTGACACTGTGGAGAACAGACAATGTGCTATCCTAAGTCCAGCTTTAAGGAACATGCATTTATGAATGATTATTCTCCACTTTAAAACATCATTCCTAATTCCTCCTCATTCAGCCCATCCCCATTATCATGACAACACATATTCTGTAATAAGGTGGACACTCTAAATATAGATGAAAAAGGTGAACCTGCAAATGTAATATTTTCTCCCAGTTATGAGATCTTTGACCTAAAAGATTATATTAAGCAATCTTATTCATTCATTCATGTAATGAGTACAAACTAAGTGCCAGATCCTCTTCTAGACACCCCAGAGACAGGTGAGCACTATGGAAAAGTTTGTCTTCTTGTAAGTTTTATTTTAGTAAGGGTGGCAGAGTAAGCAATTTGTTAAAAAACTGTATTATTTCAAAAATCATACAAGTTATGAGAAAAATAAAACAAGGTGGGAAGAGAGAATTAGAGGGAAGCATGTGCTGCTTTGAATAGAATTGTTCAGGGAGACCACCTGAAGAGCTGATAATATAGTAATAACCTGTATTATGTTACTGAATAGGACCAGGAAAAATCTAGGAGAAAGTAGTTTAGAAAAAGACTGAAGATAATCCAGAGTCCCTGAGGAGAAAGGAAAAAACAACAACAATAAAAAACGAGTTTGGCATTTCTGAAGAAAGAGAGCTAATGTGTCTGGAATACCACAAATCAAAGAGAAAGAGGCTGGAGACCATGTCAGAAGTAATCAGGAACCAGAAAAAGTAGAATCTTGTAGACTAGTGCTTCTCAAGCTTTAATGAGACGTAGACATCTGGGGATCTTGCTAAATGTAGATTTTAATTCAGGAGGTCTAGAGTGGAACATAATATTCTAACAAGCCTCCGATGATACCAGTTCTACTGCTCTGTAGAGCACATCTTGAATAACAATACCATATATACACCATGGTAAAGTCTTTGAATCTTAAATGTGATGAGGAGCTGTTCACAGCTTTTAAACATGGATTGATAAAACCAATTTTTCATTTTTTAAATGATTACTCTTACTGCTTTGAGGAGGATAGATTATATGTCACATGAGCAGAAGCAGGACACTAGAAAGGAAGCCATTCTAGTAGTTTCTGGGGAGACACAATGGTGGCTTGGACCTGAGTGGCAGCAATGGAGGTGGTGAGACTTGCTCTGACTTGGGTAGATATTTAAGGGTAAAGTTGGTTAAACTTGCTGATAGATTGCATATGAGGGAAAGAGAGGCCACAATAAAGTCTCTGATCTGAGCAGCTAAATAAGTATTGTGTCATTTTTCAAAAGAAAGGACATTTAATGATGATATTAGATATAAGTCAAAAGCCCAGGAGGGAGACCATGGTATTCACAGCCGTGGCTGGATGAGCTCATACTGCAGAGAATGTAGATCAGAACAAAGGTCTGAGTCCTAAGCAATGCAATATTTACATGTCTGGAAGAAATTTTCCAAAAAAGGAGATGGAGAAGGAGCAACCACTGAAGTAGGAGTGTGGTGTCTTGGAAGCCAAATTAAAAAAAAATGTGTCCGGGAGAAGGGAATCATAAGTCATGTGAAATCCTACTGCAGAAGGAAAGAATGGAAAATGCCACAAAATAATTTGTGATTTACACTAGTCACTGATGCCCCCAGTGGACGCAGATACTCCCCAAATCTTTGCACCAATAATATTTTATAGGTCTCTTGGCTTCTCCTGAATCTCAGGATCAATAAATAGTTTCTACAGAGCAAAAGTTGGGATGATAAAAAATTATTGTTATGACTAGCTATAGCCCAAACTTCCCAAAAGACTGCAGAATATGCAAAAGTCAATGGAGATGCAGAAAATTTCAGAGGATGTAAGATGTTGAAAAGTGAAAGAAGGCACTATCCAAAGGACATGGAGAAGAGGACTAGGAAAAGTTTCAGTTAACTGACCCTTGGACCTGTTTGCCAATGTAATGCTCAGTTTCATTTGGTATACACCCTTCCCCCATTTTGAGAAACCCAAAGTTAGTATTAGATAAATGAGACTGAGTTGAGATACACAAATATTGGGATAAGGCATGAATGGAAGCCCACAGGGAAAATTATGAAGACAGCAGTGTGAGACATGAGAGACAGGACAGCAGATGAATCAAAAGTGTGATATATTAGACTCGAGTGGAATCCAAAGCATACAGGGAGAACAGGGTTAACAGCACGTCATACAGAACTAGTCAAGCTTGGAAACTGAAGCAGTTTCCTGCAACGTTTCCAACTGTTTCATACCATTACTATCCAGCAGAGAGCCAGTATCTGACTTTGGTTTTTCTGGAGGGTCTCAGAGGATACCATTTGGAACTAGCTGGAAAGGTGACAGTTGCATCCTTATAGAAGAAATCCTGGGCATTAAGGGAAATCTAGGAAGTAGACATAACCGCTATCCCTAGCACCTAACTGACTATAAGAAATTATATTCTCTGTGATTATTATGTACAGATTCTGAATGGCGATTACTTCTGTAAGAATATAATGCACAATGTTTGGTTTACATATTTTTGTAACAGCACTTTATGTATCTCTTAAAGAAAAGAAAATATCCTTTAGCATGTCATTTTCACTTTTATTGTAGTTTTTTAAATTAAATAGCCATGAAAAAGTACTTTTAAATATGTAAGCCAAAGGGAAAAGAAAAGAGCAAGGGAGCCTGGGAATAGAATGGAGAGAATGCCCACCCCAAACATCTTTTGGATACTTTGCAGTTTTCTTTAGAACTCTGTGAAGTTGACCTCAATTTTCTTCTCTATCCACTCCTGTTTAATTATTAGAACTAAACCCCAATCTTTCTTTTACTTAATACACTGGTTCTCAAGCTTTATGGTGTGCATCAGAATCATCTGGAAGGCTTGTTAAAATTCAGATTTCTGAACCCTACCTCCCAGAATTTCTGATAGAGTTGGTCTGGGGTGGGGCCCAGGAATTTGCATTTCTCACACATTCCCAGATGCTGCTGATGCTGCTGGTCTGAGAATCACGCTCTGAGAACCCAGAAGTTGATACCGCAGTAGTGGGCGCTACCATTATTATGTTCGGTACCTGACTTGATTTTGCATGAACAAAGTTGAAGTCAAGACAGTATATATATATTTTTTAATCCCACTACTCTATGTCTCAGGATTAAAATCATGGGTGCAGAATGAAATAGTCTTACAGGGACTACTTTCCTCAAAATATAAATTTTTTGTATCACTAGTAAAATAAAATCTCATAAATTCTTACAAAAAGTTTTATGTACCCTGGTTTTTACTAGGCAGTGTTCCTAGATTCTAAGGGAAGATAGAGGAATGTGGGATAAAAAAGGACACAGCCCATATCTTCAGAGGGCACCCAAGCTAAGGAAAGTGAAAACAAAAGCATGTGAACACACACAATGCCACTAATATGGTATGTGTAGTATGTGTACTAATTAATAGGAACTAACACATTTTGCTTATGCTGTGCCAGACATAGTTCTAAGCACTTTATATATTTTACTCAATTACTCACAACAGTCCTGAGGTAGGTGCTATTTTAATCTCTGCTTTACATAACTTGCCCAAATAATAAGTAGCATAGCTATGACAGAGGCCACATTATTAACCACTGGATTATTCTGCTTCCCTATATGTTTTAATGAAGAGTTCCTCCAGGCAGTCACGGGAGATGGTGATCTTAAATTTAGAGGAAAAGTTATGAATCATTGCAAAGATATTTAAAGTTACTATTTTAATGAATAACTTATAAAGGAAAGGTTGAAATTATCTTAGATGCTCTTTTTGCTATTTTTTGTAATCCTAGAAAAAGAATGATTTTTCTTTCATAGTGCATGAGTCTTTCAAATCTACTTTCCTTCTGTGGGCTGATACTGTGCTTTAGGAAGCAGCCCTGTCAGTTTTGTTCACAAATGTATTCTCAGTATCTAGATGGGTTTCTAGCACTCAATAAATGTTTATTACATTAATTAATTGATGAACAACAGAGTTAACCATTGTTTTTGTTTCCTAGGCTGCTCAAGCAAATGCCATGAAATGGGTCAGGTTAAACAATGGGAATTTATTTGCTTATGATTTGTGACTGAAAGTCCAAATCAAGGCATCATCAAGACCATACTTTCTCCCTTAAGACTGTGGCCTTCTGGGACTGGCTGTCTCCTTAGCTTGTCACATGGCAATGCACTTGGGCCCTCCTTTCCCTTCTGGTTTCCTTGATTTCAGCTTCTAACTTCCTGTGACTTTCTGTCTGTCTGATTTTCACTCCACTAATAAAGGGCTATAGTAATAGAATTAAGACCCATCATGATTGAGGTAGGCCACACCTTCTTATGGAAGTAACCTCATCAAAGGGTCCTACTTACAATTGGTCTGAACCCACAGGAATGGATTAAATTTAAGAATATGTTTTTCTAGGGTACATAAATCTTCAAACCACCACAATCACAGAAATGAATAAAATCAATAAAATCCTGGTCAGCAATATATATAGACTGTTTACATTTGAGGCAACTATTTAGTTTGTTTTTGTACTGTCTTTCATTTTATTTTCTACATCTTATCAGTGGCGTCTGCCATTAGCAGAATGAAAAATTGGCACAGCAGCCTTCTGAATGTGCTGCACTGAACTCTCGGTGCTCAAGTAACAAAGACGCATATGTTTATCCTCTCTGGGCCAACACAAAAAACATGTTTTTCAAGGTCAACAGAATAAGCATCTATAATTATATCATAGGGTTAGGAAAAGAAACAGAGATACTGTCCATTTGTAAATGTAACTGATAACCGGAATAGGCTCTCTAATATACTTTCATTTTTTTTTTTTAAGATTTATTTATTTTATTACATATCTC
>PVKH010048246.1:0-10218 GCA_004027955.1 Chaetophractus vellerosus | reverse complement strand
GAGTCCTTATCAGCAAGGGAAGCTTGGACATGGAGGTCAGTTGACGCCACAGGAGAAGAAAGGTGGTCACGTGGCAGGGACAGAGCCTGACTGCCAGCCAGCGCCCCCACAAGACTGCAGACTTTGAAGGCACGGCCTGCCGATACCTGATTTCAGACTTTTGGCCTCACAAACCGTAAGACAGTAAATTCCTGTGGTTCAGGCCAGCCAATCTGTGGTATTTGTTATAGTATCTCTGGAAAACTATATCTGCTTCTGGGGAAACCCAAACTAAGACACTGCCTACTTGTCTACTATCAAAAGAGATGCCGTCCTTTAAACGTTATTTGTCGCACAAAGATGGTTAAGTGCTTTGGTTTCACAGGGTTTCTCTGAAGCAAATTAAACTTGAAACACCAATACAAAAAGAATCTAAGTTTCATTTCGCATTGTCAAGGGTAATTTCTTATAATCTGGAGTATAATCTGTTTGAACATAGCTGAGAAGAAATTCAAACGATTGGAGAGATGAATTAAGACTTATCATTATAAAAAAGGTCGAAGGGCTCCGGCCATGAAAGAATTCCAAGTAGGGAGCCAATCCTCTCCCTCAAAACAACTTCAAAACTGGTCAGCTTGTGTGAAACAACTGTTTGCAGGTGTCTGACAAAGTCAGCCCAGCACGCTGATGCCCGGACACTGGGGAACAAACAAGACCGTGACTTTCTAACTGGAGGCATTTCCCAAACTGGAAAGGGAGGGGAGCACAGTGGTCTCAAGGAACCCAGGGACAGAGACCGGAGGCCAAGAAGCTGGAATTGGAGGGCAGAGTCCTGGAAAGAGGGGGCTACACGGAAAATGGGCTTCCAACATCTGCAAAGAGACTAACTGAGTCCTGGGCTGACTCTAAGCCGTGGGTGTGCAGTGAGAGTGCAGGAGGCCAGGCAAGGAAGGGCGGCTGCAGACCAATAAGCTAAACATGAGTTTAGCAGGACACGGGTCAGAGGGCTTTGAGTTCTGAGCAGTCATTGAACACCTGAAGTATTCAGCAGGTGCCTGGAAGCCCACTAGCGCCAAAGTAAAGGCTGCGCTAGAAAGAAACGGCGAAAGGATCACGCTAAATTAACTGCCTGCCAGGGCAAAAGTCAACTCCTTTTATACCAGTGCTTCTCACACCTTAAAGCACACATACCAAAGAGGTTTTGTTGACGTTTCAGTACTTACCAATACCTGCCTATAAATATCTTTCGATATTAACCATGTCGGAAATTAAAACTGAAAATTTTAAAGAATATTTATTTACTAACTCAGTTAAAATAACAGAAATAGACCGGTTTCATGTTAACATAAACATATTTTATGAAAAATAACCATATTTACAAAGGTTAAAAACTAATGAGAAAAGTAGCATTATATTACATTTTTACAAATCTCTGTAATGAGATTACTAGAAGACAGCTGTATTTATACTCAGTCTGCTATGGTATGGTTTTTGGTTGCAGTGCATGAAGAAAATCCGTCTCACATAGATATGTAGTTGATCGTGGGAGAAATATTTCAAGGGCCTTTTGGGATCATTGCAGATATTCCTTGACGCTATGCAAAAATTCAATGTTGGCTGCAGCGTGGAATCTGAAACCTGTCAGTGAACATTTTTAAACTCTCCTACTTTAAAACCCATTGGTCTTTCTTGCACTTTGAGTGGATCTCTTACCCATGGATGACTTTGTACTATTATGCATTGATCATTTGGAAAATATTGGCTTTAAGTTATGCTGATATTCCAAATGTTGATACCTTTTATTATAAGATATTTTGAAAGTTACAGTTAATATCACTACTGATATCATCAGAAAAGATTTTAACTGCTAGGAAGCTGTCAAGCTTATGATGAGCGATTCAAGTTTTTAAAAAAATTCTAATTTTCTCATGAAAACTCAAATTTTATAACTGGCAACAAATACTGTCAGTTGTTTTCCTTGAAATGACAGGTTCATGACATTTGTTTTTTGTGTGTTTTTTGTTGTGGTGGAATGCTATCTTTCTTTTTTTTATAAATGATTATATTAAATCTAACCTGGCCTTGCTCTCTTGTTTAAAATTTGTAATTTCTTTCAATCTATTTTTCTATTTATTTTACAATTTTATAATAAAGGGCTTTTTAACAGCTAAAATAAAAAGCCATTGATTATACACTTTGGATAGATCATATGGTATGTGAATGTATCTCAATAAAAGTGCTTAATAAACAAATAAATAATTGTGCAAGAATAGCCAGAAATAGCAGCTATGTACAGCAGGGGAAACAGAAATTGAGAGGTGATAAACTTTCTTGTTTGTCTGTTTTTTGTTTATTATTATTATTACTGAAATAATGAAAACCCTTTAATAATGATTGAATTGATGAACACACAACTATGTGATTAAGCCAAATACCACTGATTCTATACTTTGGATAAATTGTATGCTTTATGAATATGTACCAATAAAATTGATTTGGTAAAAAAAAAAAAGCTATGGGGGAGTGGATGTAGCTCAAGTGGTTGAGCACCTGCTTCCCATGTACAACAAGGTCCTGGGTTCAATCCCCGGTACCTCCTAAAAAAAAAAAAACCCTGTGTACCAAAGGGCTAAGATTTAATCAAATTAATGATTTTTACTGCACCATCAAGTGCATTCTTAAGTGAAACAGTCATATTTTAAAACTCCAAGTGTTTGGTAGTAAAGACTACGACAGTTCGTACAGTTTGGTGCTACTGTCTTGATTCATGTCAGGAGTGAGTATTTTTTACACCATCAGTGCAACTGTCAACCCAAAGAAAAACGGATATAACATTGTGGTATTATTATGAAAATAGTTTTAACCTTGCAGGCAATGTGGTACCCATGGACCACGCTTTGAGAACCCCAAATCTATAAACTACTTATTATAAGAAAGGTAGAGGATGTAAATTAAAACCATAAAATCTTACCAGAATTAGTAGAAAGATACATTGTCTCTAGATATGAAGACCTTAATTTTATAAATATTTTTAAAATTACCTCAGTGCAATATACCAAAAATACGGACAAATTTTCTTAGGCAATTCTCATTCACTACTTCTGACGCTGCAGTATAGACTGTAACGATCTCTTTCTGTAACTGTTCCCAGCACGCGTGAGATCTGAAGTCCTCAAGGGCAACGATCATCTCTGAGCCGCAGCATCTAGCCCTTTCTTGTACGATAGGCAGTGAACCAGGGACTGTCAAATGAGTGAACGACTGTTCTATTTGCTAAGGCGGCTGCCTCTGCTGACAGTAAAAGTGCTCAGAAGCTGTTGGACAAATGCTTAGCTGAACTTTGCTGTGACCCAACAAGACACATCTTGCAATGTTCCAGTGGGACTACCTGAACTGTTGCCATGGAAACAATGGACGCCACCTGTATTAGTCAGCCAAAGGGGTGCTGATGCCAAGTACCAGAAACCTGTTGGCTTTTATAAAGGGTATTTATTTGGGGTAGAAGCTTACAGTTACCAGGCCGTAAAGCATAAGTCACTTCCCTCACCAAAGTCTGTTGCCACATGTTGGAGCAAGATGGCTGCCAATGTCTGCCAAGGGTTCAACCTCCCTCTTCCTCCGGAGGCTCTGTGGTCCCAGCTTCTTCCAATATCAGCTGTAGGTTGGCATAAGTCTTGTCCCTCTCCCGGGGCTCATTTCTCTCCGGGCTCAGCTGCCCAGGGCTCTGGTTTCTGGAGCTGCAAACTCTCAGGCGACTGGCTCGTCTCTCTTCCCGAGGCCTCTGCCGTGTCTAATGGAGCCTTTTCCGTTTCCTCACGTGTCTGCTTCTGTGTGTTCCTCTCCTGCATGTTCACTTCCCAGGGTTCCAGCTAAGAAACTCCAACTCTCTTCTCTGCCTGGTAGTTTTCTCTGTGAGTCCCCACCCACCAAGGGGGGGGAACGTCCTGCTAATGTGGCCCAATCAAAGCCCTAATCATAATTTAATCACGCCCGGGTACAGACCAGTTTACAAGCATAATCCAATATCTAATTTTGGAATCCATAAACAATGCCAAACTGCCACCCCATCCTAAACTTAAATTAGACAAAAAAAAAAAAGTCTAAACTTCATCTCCTGTGTCTCTAGAATTCTATTATATAAAGTTTTGTATGTTGTTTCCTAGGAAACTCTTAATTAGTTATATATATATATTTATATGTAGAGAGAGAGAGAGAGATTTGGCATTTATGGTTACAGTCAACAATTTCAACTCATAAAAACAAGACAGCAGGATCACGTAATATAATCTGCAATGCTGGACACTCACAAGTAGGATCTATTTATATAGAAAATATTAAAATATTTTCACACTGTAAATTTATATTTTCACTGTTTTTTCTGAAATTCATGTCTGGTAAAAGTGAACCCAATATCTTGGTAACAAGTGTCTGTGCATAAGATAGACACAATAAATGTTGAATCAAGTTGAATTGCAGTTAAAGTTTCCTCGGACAACTTTTTTTCTTATTGCTGACTTTTGATTTAATGCCGCAGCTTTCCAATCTGCTTTAGAAACTAAGTGCTGTTATCAAATCTAAAAGAGTCTTTATGAATTCAGTTTATTTGCAATTGATCTAAAAAGGTATCATTCCCATCATCAGTAACAATAAAATTGCAACCTCATTCTTAGTTCTGGTCCATTTAAAGAAAAGCAATGTTGAGCTTCATTCTGCTCCCAGTGCAATAGGCAGTTTTATGCAGCAGTAAGACTGGAGGTCCAAAAATTCAAGATACGTGCCGGACAGCAAACCAACGATTGCAGAGAAGTGTGATAAATATGCGGTAGAGAGGAGAGCACAGGCCGTGCTGTGAAAGCAAAGGGGGCACAGGGCTGGGCTGGGATAGGTGCAATCAGGTAAGGCTTCCCAGAGGGCGTTAGGCTGCGCTAAGGTTTGGAAGAACCGCTGGATATGAAGCTGGACCGGTGTAGGCAGGGCCCAGAGCACAAAGTACCTGCTGAGCTAAGCGAAAGAAAGTTCTGGGGAGCCTTTAAAGAATTTTCAGCAGTGGAAGGACCTCATCAAATTTACATTTTAGAAAGAACAGTTTGGCAATATGCAAGGTATAATTATAAAGTGATGAAATGTCTTTCTTTGTGTGACTTATGGATTTAGCCTGAAGAAAATTTTAAGAGTTTTTAACAGGTTTTTATGTTTTGGAAACGTCACTAAATAAATTCAGTCTTCCGAAATGAGTTCTTTGAAGCCCTCTCAAGACTTGCCATCGGCACTGGTTTAAAGACAACGCCTTGTCCGTCTTTCTCCATGGAGTGGTGGGAGGAGAGACTAATTGACTGTCAGGAAGGAGGAAGGAAGGAGTAAAAGGGCTGGAGCTCGGCTGAGGCAGGCAACCCGGGAAGACAATCTGCTATCCCAATGCTGAGTCCGAATAGGAGTGTAGAAGATTCTAACGAGGTCCAGGGATGTCCAGAGGTGAATCTGGGGACGAGAGGGTTGCCAGCACAGTTGTTCTAAGATTTCTCACTAGCCAGGGCAGTGACCCACTGATGGAAATAAGAAACCAGGCAAACATTGCCGCTTCTCTCTCACTGCTGCAGGGGAGAGGCTGAGCCTCCACAAACAACCTGCTGGGAAAGGAAAGGTCTGGAGGGGAGGATGGACAACCACCCTGATTTAAAATACGCTCACCCCAGCTTCTTTAATATCGTTCATGTTAAGGATCTTGAAAAATCTTCTGAATTATCAAAGATATATTAAAATATTGTGACATGGCACAGAACATGCTGCCTGGAGAGAGAAGACGTAAGTCTTACTGGGTAGAACAAAACCTTGTTGATTTTATGCCACTCAGGATTTGGGCCCCTTTCTCAGAGTACCTGAATTTCCTTTTGGAGATTTACCTCCTCCTTCCAATGCCCATGGTCACATCCTTTCTCTCCCCTCTCTGGAAAAGCAGGGCACAGGCATTTAATCCGAGCTTGGCAGGTCAGTCTCTCCTGACGGGACTTGAATTCTGAGCCAGGGACACTTCTGATCCTCGGAAGAAAGCATGCAGTCTTTTCCCTTAAGATGTTAACTGTGGGTTTTTTTTCAAAGATTCTCTTTAACCAGAAAAGCTCCTTCTGTTCCTAGTTTATTGAGTACTTTTACCATGAAAGGGTATGAGATTTTGCTGAAGGATTTTTTCCTGTGGCTGTTGAGATGACCGTGTGCCTTTTCTCCTTTATTCTATTAATAATAATATGGTGTTTTGCACTGATTTGTTTTCTGATGTTAAACCAACCTGGCATTCCTGGAGTCAATCCCACTTGGTGATAAATGTAAATTTTTCCTAAATAAATTTAGCATGTTTAATGGAGTACACGAGAAATTTTACTCATGGGGAGATGAGTGTGTAGTCAGGGCAACGCACAGGTCAGCTAGAGTGTAACCTAATGAGGATGAGGTCATTGTTTCTGCAACGTGATCCATGGACGTGTGTTTACAGAAATTCTAAAGTTGTCATGAACAATTAAACTCTGGGGAAAATTGCTATAATGCTTTACTCAAGTGGTAGGTACTAAAATTACTTATTTGTTCTTCCACGTATTTTGTGTTCTAACCCTGTGAAGTCTGCTGATTTGTGTGTGAGAATGGTAAGTCCCCACCAATTGGAGACTCCTCCTGGATAGTGGTGGCACAGATGTACATGTGTGTATCAAACGGCTGGAGGAAACAGATGTTAAATGAGGACGTGCCAAGAGACATTAGCCTGGAAATTTTCATGAAAGAGATGAAACTTAAGCAGTAATTTGAAGGGAAAAAAGAAATCTGTGGCAGAGGATCATTTATGAACTAAGTCAAGTCTGTGTCAATTTTCCCAGCCATTTTTTTGGCAATGAGGCAAACTGAGTCACTTTGGAAGAACCCATCTGTTTTAGTATAAATAGCAGAGAATAACCTACTCGGAGCATCCCTTGCTGGTGTCCGATATAATCAGGTGTGACACGAGCCATTCTGAAAACTGCTACGTTTGCTCCCATCTTAAGTCTTCATCAGTGACTTTGGCCACATTTCCTGGGGCGTCTTCATTCCAGGATCCATTTGACTTTCTTGCCTTGCCCAAAGTTGCGTCATTATTATTTCAATTTAGAAGGTTGCACCTTCCTTTCCATTTCTAAGTCATTGAAATGTCCTAGTCACTGATAAAAAATGAGTTGTCTTAACTCCTTTTACTGTGTTTCTCCAAAGAGTGTGTCCCAGGGACTCAATCTGAGATTCAGAGTGAAAGGTCTTGAGGTTGTAGATGTTTGTTGTTGGTGTTTCCTTATAGCATTATTATTCTTTGTCTTAAAACGTGTAGTGGCAACTGTCAGCGTGGAATCGTCATAAGCAGGGACCACAGATGGCACAGCTAAAGAAAGACTCCAGCGCTGCAGCCAAGCGTTTGGGAACAGCGTCTGTGTGACTGTGGTTTGTTTAGATAAGTTTCTGACAAGAGAAAGAGGGCGTTTGGTGAATTGCAGTTTATTCGGTCAGGTGTTCGCCAAGTCCCCATCTTTTCCATCTCTCATCTGCCCCTCTCCTCCTGCTCACGGGCCCCACTCCGGCCTGGACGCCTCTCACGCCCTTCTGGGCAGCTCAGCACCCGGCTCTGGCTGTCCGTTCATTTCCAGGCAGCCGGCTGCTCTCTGCCATGGCCACGGGCAGTCTTATTAGTTCTCTTACCTAATTAAAGGTAGATCTTTTTGCTCAGTGACTTTTTTTCTCTGCTCCATTTTACCAAATTCCTCAAGATTGTGATTAAAAGAAAGAGTCATCAAATACTTGATTCACCAGTTGCTTTCTTACTTGCTTGTTTCTTGCTTTCTTTCTTGCTTTATTTGTGCAACTGTGGTTTTGGTTTAGGTCACGTTTTGTGCTGGTAATACCTGAAGATTAGAACTTGCTCGTTTATAGCACAACAAAACCTAGTGTCCAGGAAGATGTGAGCAGCGGGGTGGGGAAAGAAAGCAATGGGCTTAGAAAGGAAGAGAATTAAATTCTGTTCCTTGTTCTGCTTCTCATTAGCTGCACGACTTTTAACAAATTTCTTAGCCTCTCTGGGATTCACATATAAAATAGATGGTGGAATTGGATCTCTTTCAGATTCTTAAAAAATTCAGCATCCTATAGATCTAAAACCACATTGTTACAAACATCTAAAAATACACACACTCTCTCTCTATTTTTTTAAGTAGAGAAGTTGTAGGTTTACAGAATAATCATGCAGAATGTACAGAGTTTCCATATACCGCCCCCTACAGTTTTCCCTATTATTCAATATTTTAGTATGCTACTTTTGCTACAATTGATGAAACAATATTATTATAATTATAGTATTAAGAGTAGTCCATAGTTTATATTTGAGTTCAATGTTTGTATTGTACAGTTCTATGTTTTTCAATATTTTTACTCTGGTGGCATATATGTAATCTAAATTTCCTATTTTAACTGCTTTCAAATACAGTTCCACGGTATCATTGTACTCACAATGTTGTACTACCATCACCAACATCCATTACCAAAACTTTCCCATCATCTAAAACAGAATCTCTGTACTAATTAAGCATTAACGCTCCATTCTCTACCCCTACCACAGACCCTGGTAACCTGTATTCTAGTTTCTGACTATGAATTTGCATTTCTGACTATTTCATATCATCGAGATCATCCAATATTTGCCCTTTCATGTCTCTCTTATTTCACTACTCAACATGTTATCAACAGTTTATCCATGTTGAAGCACGTATCGGAACTTCATTCCTTTATATTGCTGAGCAATATTCTACCATCTGTATATACCACATTTTGTTTATCCATTTATCTGTTGCTGGACTTGGATATAGAAAAAAAATGTAATATATGTATAAGTGGAGTCCCAAAAGGTGAGAGTGAATGGGACGATGAGAATTTTCAAAACTGACAGAAGACAGTAAGCCACAGATTCAAGATATACTATAAATCTCACCCGTGATAAATGTAAACCAAACCAAACCAACAGTACACTCACAGCTACACCATAATATAGCTATTGATAACCAAAGAAAAGAGAAATTTAAAAAGAAGCCAGAGAAAAATTAAATTCAACTTCCAAAAGCAACAGTAATACTTCCAGCTGACTTCTCTGCACAATGTAGCCAGAAGATGGAATGGGATCTTTACATTGTAAGAAAATAACTATCACTGTATTGTTAAACTACCAATCCAACACTGGCTGTATTAGGGAAAATGTCCACAAGATTCTTTGTCTGTCTTTCCATCCAGGGATGGGATCTATGTCCTCTTCCTGAATTGGGGCAGACATAAAGAAAGATGCTCTTGAACCAGTAGAGTATAGTGGAAGTACTGCTGTGTGACTTCTGAGGCAGAATCCTACAAGGCAGTGCAGCTTTCCTCTGGTTTGCCGCTGAAGCTTTGGGCTGCCGTGTAAGAAGTCTTAGTTCCCCGAGGCCGTGTACAGTGCTCCAGTCAAAAGCCTCAGCCGAGACCCCAGCCACCATCCAGTACCCACTGCCAGCCCTGAGTGAGCCATCGTTGCTGGCCAAGCCAGGCAAGCCTCGGTGGCTGCAGCCCCAGAGGACATCAACCTCCAAACTCAAGAGGGGCCATGGGCACCCAAGCCTTTCTCAAATTCATAACTCACGAATATTTTGTAGTAATTTATGGATTTGTACATTTATGTTTTTGTACTTTTCTATATGTATTATTATTTGCAATTACAGAATTTACATTTTTAATTCTTATAAAGAGAAAGCACCCAATTGGTTTGATCCACCCAATTGCCCTGGAACCTCTTTACAATGTATAATAATTCCTCGTAAGCATGAAATATTCTAGAATGGATCATTTAAAGTTATAGTGCCTTAGAATATTTCAGTAAGGGGTTTGTTATCTGCATCAAAAGTATTGATCTTGACTTACTTTACTGTTGAATTTCTGATCATCTGCAAAACTGTTCATTGAAGCACTACAGCTGGATTTTCATACAAAGTGCTTCCAAATTGGAATAAGTTCTAAGTATCGATTTAGGAATGAATACTATGTTCCTTCCTTTCATTTCTCTATGGGCATTATATTCGTTTTCACAGGCCTCACCCTTCAAAACCAAAGAAAGTGGCAGAAACAAAGATATCCTGTTATTTTAAAATACAAACAAGCACCCAATATTTTCAAACCACCAAACCACACTCACAAGCTCCATGACTCTTCATCTGTATT
>PVKH010048245.1:0-10216 GCA_004027955.1 Chaetophractus vellerosus | reverse complement strand
AAGCTAAGCCCGGAGAGAAATGCAGCCCCGGGAACAGAGGAACCCAGAAGCCTGAACCCTGGAGACGTCGGCAGCTGTCTTGCTCCAACACGTGGACTTTGGTGAGGGAAGAAACTTATGCTTTGTGGCCTGGTAGCTGTAAGCTTCTACCTCAAATAAATACCCTTTATAAAGACCGACCACTTTTTGGTGTATTTCAAAAGGCACTCCTGTGGCTGACTAATACACCAAGGAACTGAGAAAAGTCTACAACTGCAAGCAAGAGAGTCCCATCCATTAGCCATATGAGATTGAAGCCTCCTCTCAATTAGAGGTGGAGTGGGCATCACCATCCCAGAATCCTCGGGATTGGTGAATAAAACATGGACTAGAGTGGACTTACTGGTATTCAACTATAGACTTATTGTGATTCTAGTATCAGAAGAAATTATATCATTGATGTGGAGACAGTGGCCACTGGAGGTGCTGAAGGCAGGGAGAGGGAAAAAGAGGTATAATGTGGGGGCACTTTTGGAACTTGGAATTGTCCTGAATGACATTGCAACGACAGATACAGGCCATTATATATTTTGCCATAACCTACAGAACTGAGTGAGAGAATGTGTAAACTACAATGTAAACTATAATCCATCCTTAGTGGCAATGTTCTAAAATGTGTTCATCAATTGCAATGAATGTACCACACTAAAGAAAGAAGTTGTTAATGTGGGGAAAAGTGGGAAGTATGGGGAGTAGGGCATATGGGACTCCCTTATATTTTTTTATGTAACTTTTTATGTAATCTCAGTAGATTTTAGAAAAACTAAAAAATGTATTTAAAAAAATAAAAAAGGACAATGGTCTTGTGACAATGAAAGGAATATATGTATATATTTGTGTCAAAGAATAAATAAACAGTATTTATTATTACTGTTAGTTATTTTATCAACATCAAAGGTATAAATTAAACACTGAAAATAAACGGCTAAATGCTACTTTTAAGATTTTCATATTTCCTTTGAATGAATCAACCTTTTTGTATTTCTATTATAAGAAAGGAGGATAGCAACCATGATATTATGTTCATTTCTCCACCAACAACTCTGAATTTGTGAACGTAATTTTCTTCACAATCAAGGTGTTAGGGAAGAATTTGGAGTTAGCATCAAACATTTAAGATGGGGTACCATTTGTCTTTTCTGTAGCAAATTGAATGTGACTTTGAGCTACATTCACTCAGTCAATCCTCATCTTATGATTGCACAAATAACTCTGCTGAGCTGAAAAAAATTTAGTCAGTGAGTCAGAATCAGAATATAGGTTACCACGGTATGGAGTGGGGATGGGAAAGGGCTTAACATGAACACTTTCTATTTGGGATGATGGAAATGGATGGTGCTGATGGTAACAACATTGTGAATATAATAGCAGCAATGAATTACATATTTGAATATGGCTAAAATTGTGGAAATTTTAGTTTGTGTATAGGTTACTAGAATAAAATTTTTTTTCTTCAAAATCCTTGTAACTGCATAACACAAACTATGAACCCTAGGCTAAACCATGGGCTATAGTTAATAGTACAATTATAAAAATGTACTTTCATCAATTGTAACAAATGTACCACACCAATGCAAAGTGTTAATCATAAAGTGGTATGTAAGAATTCTGTATTTTATGGATGATTGTTCTATAAACCCACAACTTCTCTAATAAACAAAAAGGATAGCAAATCTAATATTTCTTAGCAGTCTGTGCCGTGTGATAATTCAAGGCATCACTAAACAACCTAGTGGCTAATGTTCAAACTAGAAGATATAAAAATATAGTCTACAACACTTGGGTTTGATTTTTTAAAAACCAAGCAAATAAGAGTCCTGATAAATTCATAAGAAAATATATAACATGTCTTTTACATTCTTAATCTTGCTATACCATTGTATCCTTATCATTTGTAATCTCCTTGAAGGCTGTAACCACACTTTTTCTTTGTATTTCCTACACATTAACTGTACAATAAATGTCTCCTAGCTTAAAGAATGAATCAATTAAGGTTCACTTTTCTCAGAGCATTATTGGAAATTTTTTGAATTTTAAATCAGGCAAGCATCCTGGATAACTAACAGATATATAAACCAACATGCCCCATATACATGTAAGGCTCCAATTCTTTGGCAGCAATAAGTCTTTTTTATTCTTTAAAACAAATAGAAGGGGCTGGCTGTAGCCCAGTGGATAGGGCACTGGTACACCACATGGGAGGCCCCGGGTTCGGTTCCCGGGGGCCTCTCCAAGTGGGCAGACTGCCTCTCCGAGCGGGCAGACCACCGTGGGCACGGCAGAGCCGCCATGGGCAGGGCAAAAAACTGCCATGGGCAGGGCAAAGCCGCCATGGGCAAGGCAAGTCGCCCACAAGCAGAACGGAGCCGCCCGCAAGCAGAGCAGTCGCCCGCAAGCAGAGCAGTCGCCAGCCAGTGAGGCAAGCCGCCCGCTCACTGGTGAGCTGACTTGGCGCATCCCCGCAAAGTGGGGAGACAAAGCAGACACAGAAGAACGCAAAAAAATGAACACAGCAAGAACAAGCAGAAGGCGGGACGGGGGGATATGTAAATAAATAAATAAATAAATAAAACAAATAGGAAGGATCAACTCTCATTGTTTACTGGAAGAAGTTAATGTTAGTTAAAAAAATAAATGCTTCAATAACATAATTTCATACTTGATATAACATCTATTTTTGTAAGAAGCCTTAGTATCCCATTTTCCAGTATTTAATTACCATTTTCCAAATGGCTCTAATACTGCTCTTGATTTCTTGTTTTTAGCAGACATCATAGAATGTGGGAGAAGTCCAGTTTTAAGAGTAACAGGGTGAATTCAGTAAATCCACTTCAAAGGTAGGAATGGTTAGTTAGCAATCTTGTCCCCATACCCACAACAGTTTGATTTTCATTTGTGTAGATTATTTGGAGAATTCAACTCAATAAGGTGACTGACAAAAAACATCAGGCAGTTAGAGGTGGGAGGTAAAGGCAGAGGGAAAAGAAGTTAGGGGAGAATAAAAAGATATTATTGTTCATTTATTAGGGAAACAAAAGCATACTGCAAAAGAGGTATTTGTTCATTTTCCAACCAGTTTTGTTGGACTCAATATTTACCTTAAATAAATACTCAAGTATTTATTTCATTTCAGCTTTTGTATTTTCCAAATATTGTCACTTTTCTCAATGAATGTGAGTAGATACAGAATTAAGTAAAATTCATCACATCAATTCTCGGCATAAAACAATGAGCAAACACATTCAAATCTTGACATTGCTTATAAGGTCTTCAAACTCAGATGTTACATCTGCCCAGAAAATATGAACTGAAAGTAATTGCTTTTCAACAGTGAAATAATATGCTTTTCCTCTTGGCATTTTGTATATTGGTGGACACTGAGGTGGGGTGGTATACCATTGAAAAATTGCAAACTATTATTAGAAATGGTTTCTTAGGGTTAAGAGTAAAACAAAAATTAGTCAATAAATGATATTTGTGGTAAGTTATCCAGCAGTATTAAATCCTATATGCCACATAGATTTAATGTTACTATTTTTCATTAACTTTAAGTCCATCACTAAATCATGGGTCCACCAATACATTTTTTTTGTTTCAGTTTTTTATTTTTTTGCCAGCATTTATTTGTAAGATTCTTATTATTTTATTGAATTTCTTGTGCTGCTGTGACCTTGTTTCAGCTGTGAAAACTTATTAAGAAATATATGATGCTTGCAGTTTTACAGAAGTTGATTCCCCCCTGTGGAATAATCTCCATTCTAATTTGACTGTAAAATTCCCCTAAATTATTTCAATCTCATTTTAGACTGAGACATATTTCATTGATTGGTAATAGCCTTAAATTACTTTTTATTGTGATTATAATGTTTTCTTGTCAAATAGCAGGAAACAGTAAATTATAGAGTAACAGGTGGAAATATACACAAGTAAAAATTGTTAGAAACAAAGATAAACCATAAGAAAAAATTGCAGCCTGCTCATACCTAATCAGTTCTTTGCTGTCTAAGGCTTAAGAAATCCATTATTTTTCCAGGAATGCTTAATTTATCTGGAATTCTGAACTAATATGCAAAATAAAAACAGGTTATTTAGGAACCATGGAATTCTAAAATTAGAATGCAACTAAATATACTTATTTAATGGCATTTATTTGTGATATGAATGCTTTATTCTCAATACCAGAAACTCCATATTGAAGGACCAGTTCTAAATTCTCCTGTTAGCTCTAAACCAGTAGACTCCTTGGCCTTAAAAGATCTTTTCTGCTAAACACTTAGACAAAATAATGCGATCGCTCTCAATGAAAGAAGTGAGTCACACAAAAGACATGAACTTGCTTTCAGAGTAAGTATCGGGTTTCATAGAATTTGTTGTGTGTACTTTAAATGGAAAACCTCAGGGATTCCCAGTGGGCTCTAATCAGAAGTGAAAATTTATGAAAATTGGTTTTATTTCATAGAAAGGCTGAATCTGCAAAACTTCTCAGCTATCTGAGTGGCACTGCTATTTAATTGAACCTGAGTAGTCTATTTCAAATATTAAATCAGATCTACCTAGCATCCTCAGTAATTAGTCTGCTGTTTCCTGAATTCAGTGGCAAAATTACAGAAAATGCCATTTGGGATATTTGCAACAACCATTTAGTTATGGACCTGTCCTTATGAAAATTTGAAATTATTAAAACTAATTAATGCAATTGGCAGTAGTTGGTTCTTGAATAACCACATCAGCTAAGAATCATGAAAGCCCAAAACAATAGATGCCAAGTTATAAATTATCCATTTCTTTGGAAAAAGCTGAATGCTTATGTGTATACATAAGATAGTGTGTGAAAGTGTGTTTGTGAGATTGCATTTGCGTGTATTTCAACTCAGCAGTTTGTCATGAGCTTTATTGAGACTTTACAAACAGGGGAGACTCTTCAATGGTGGCCAAAGAATGAAGATAGCGCACCTCAAAGAAGCAAGAAAAGGAGGGGCAATATATGGGGCCTCGGGACAAAGACATTCCAAAGGATATGAGAAGAGAAATTTTGCAAGAGTTATATGAGGTGTACAAACGGAGTGTTTGGTGATGTTGCAGGAAGGGAGTATACAGTCTTGAGAGGATTAAAGTTTGCAGCACCATCTGTATATTATTTCCTCTGGGGAGGCCTGTGACTAAGGTAGAGGTGGAAGACTGCAAATCCCCTTCTAATTGTAACTCTTCTCTCAAATGGCAAATGTCCATGTCTTCCTTGAGACGATCTGCTGTAGCTAACCGTACCGCCCATAGCAACGGTCAGCTGACTGCTGTGGCAGCATGCCTGCTATCTTAACCAAACTTCAAAATCGTTTGTTCTTGCAGCATGCACTCGACTACCATCAGTGTTTTCAGGGTGTTCCTATTACGCATGTGAAGTTCCACAACAGTCAAGCAAGTGAGCAACCCCATATTCTAAAAGCTGCCTTAACTCGTGCCCTTCAAAGTTGGATTCAAACAGTGTGTTTGTCTATCTTTTAAAAGTATCTTAAGTTTAATTTTCTATTATATTTTAACTATATTAACTATTTTAACTATATTAACTATTTTAGCTATTAGAATGGTGTCTAATATATTACATTGAAATATATATACTGTATGATTTTCTCACTGAGGTAATGAAAGATAGTAGAAATAATATGGGCTTATGAGAAAAAAAAAAAAGCCTTGGATTCAATAACAGATTCTAGTATTTAATCGTTATATAACTGCTTATGGAATCCTTTTCTATAACAATCTAAACTGGGTGTGATACGCCTATTTCAAGATATGTTGTGAAGATTAGGTATAATACTTCCAGCTGCTACAAATCTTTCCTGAAGTAAAAAATCATGTTATAAATTGTTTAATACAGAGTAGATGCTCAATAAATTTTAACTACAGTATTTCACTGAATCTAAGCTATTAGTTTGTAAGACATAACATTATTTCCCACTAGGAAAGAACGTATAATCAATGACACTAAGATCTAAGTTTTAAATGTAGTCCATTATGGTACATATTTTGGTTGTACTAGCTTCTACTTGCTCTGAAATGTCTCCCCTATCTTCTGAGATATTTGAAATTTCTTCTGCTTTCAATTTCCTCTCAATAAAAAAAAAATATACGTAGCTTCAGATACTTGCATCTTCCTCTTTTAGATGCCATAAATCAATTTGTAGTTGACTGTTTCATTCATAAAATTTAGACACTGCTAATCTGTTCCATGACTGTCTTAATTCTCAATAACATTTTTTTGTTTCCTTGTCAAATCACTGTAATATGTTTGAATAATTCTAAAATAGAATTTACACTCAACATGTGGAATACCAAAAAGGCACATAACTCAATAGAAGTGCTACAATATTAACAGTTGTGACCAAAATGATACTGACATAGAAAATGACAACTATGTTATGACTGCCACTTGGCCAACAACAATTATACTTTACTGTTGATTGTAAGTTGCTACCCAATTTTGAAGATGTTAAATGTGAAATAATATGATAAGGGATTATTACTCTTGGAGGACACTTAACACATATTGAGTTCCTTTAATATTCCAAAAACTCTGTTTGGAACTGTACTTGGCCCTAGGGTAGAAAAAGAAGAAAACAGGTTTTTTTTAAAAATAGAGAAGCCAGCATAAAATTTTATCATTGTTGTAGCTACACATTTTAACTGCTTGAAGATCTCAAATCTACCTCCAGTTCATGATTTCCACCAGAAAATGAAACTACACTCTGGTTTGTATAATTGGGCCTCATTTCCAGTGCTGGGATATAGCTGTTTTAGTAGAACCCATTCAGGATTCTTTTGAATAGTTTCTCCATGCAGCTCCTATGATCTAACACCACCCTTTGGAAAGAAGCAATCCAGCCCTTAGGATATCTAATGAAAACTAAGTGGAATACAGAGTACTTAGAAATTCCTCCAATCCATCTATTCAAATTCAACTTAGCTGAGATTTTTCTGGTATTTCTTCATTCTTTAAAAAGTTTTTATTGAATACCTACTATATAAATGGCAGCATTCTAGGTGTTCAAGATACAACCTTGTAAACGAGATGGAAACAAATCTTAACTATTAATAAATAAGCTTGGATTTTTTTGAAAGTCTACTCTGCACATACTTGGCAAGCCTAATACAGTTATGGGTATTTAGTTGGGGATTCTGAAATCTGGTCATATTTTTATTATAAGGAATGAATCAAATGAATCTAGTGATAGGTGCTATAAATCAATTTTAGAGTGCAAAGATTTAATGTATGCACATATATAAATGATACATTTAAAATATATAAATATTTGTGTAAGTTTCAGCTGCATATGATTTTCTTGTGTCTAAGTCAGAAAATAAATATGGAATTATCTAGTAAATCAAATGAACTTCACCTTTTCGTTGATAAATGTTGTTTGACATTAATGGCAATATGTCAAAAGGGTCACATAATATATTTCTGAGACTTAAGCAAAGACCAACAAATCTCAGAAAGTATAAAACTGTTTAAATCATATGGAAGCAATGAGATCTACAAAACAAGTGTTAATGAACTATATGGAGGATTGAATTGTGTACCCCAATTTGGAAAACTTCTTAGTCTTGGTCTGCATTTTGGTGAGTGTGGGCCCATTGTAAATAGAATCTCTTGAAGTTGTTACTTCAGTTAAGATGTGGCCCAACTGAATCAAGTCTGACTTTAATCAAGATTACTGGGGTCTTTTCTATAATTCAGATTTATAGAAAAGGCCATGGGAAGAAGTCAGAAGTTTACCTGTTGGAGAAAGGCAAAGGTGTTTTTCATGTGACAGAAAAGGCAGTGACCAAGGATCACTAGCAGCCAGCTCCACAATCCCATAGTCTTCAGGGAGAACGCATTTTGGATGAAAATAATAAACTGCAATAACTGTGGAAGATTAAAATGCAGGAAAGCTATCAGTAGTGCAGCAATTTGAGGTGTTATTTGCATGACATGCATACCTCTCATTACATCTGAAATTTCATGTTAAAATAAAAATCTTCCTATATATTTAGCTGTTTCTGCAGCCATCAACAAGGGCAAGATCATACTTATGACAGAATAAATGAATAATTTCCAAAATTGACATCAAGTCTGCATAGGTCTTTCAGGATTTTATGTTGGGACTTATACATTGTATCTGAGAAGTCCATAGAATCAACTAACTGAAAACACTTTTAGAATTTAATATACTCCTCTAGAAGAAAATATAATTCTTTTATTGTTGAGTTAGAAAAGTCTTGCTCTTCACCCTTTAACAATACCAGACAAATACCATCATTTTGTAGAATGTGACTACTGATATTTTTTTCTCTGATTGCAAAAGTTGTACATGTTCGTTATAAAAAATATTGGAACATTGATGTTGTAAAGAGTAGCTAATTCCAGTGTTTTCTCCAGTTATGTTAGTAAGATTATATTTAGCTTTTGACATGAAACAGATTCTTAAAAGGCAATATGAAAGAAGTAAACATGTGCACCTCCCTTAAAGTTTGAGCTTTTTTCTTTTATAAAATTACATTAATTTGGGGGTTAATGTTTCACAGGGTATGAAAATATCTGTATCTACTCCATCACCACATAAGTTATTCCTTTGTTGCAATATGTCCTCCAACAGTCTAGTCTACAACATTCACTGAACACAGTTGTTTGGGAAATCCCAGACACCTGGCAAGCAGCCATCACTCAGACCTTGCCTACCCCAACCTCCTTTTCTATTGTGAGCCATTCTACAACCTAGGGGAGATATTAAATCTAATGAAAAAGTCGGAAACTTTAAGCAGCCTAAATGCTTATCAGAACAAGAATTATCAGTGGCAGGGTCCCCTTCTACTGATGCGGATAAAAATCACACTCAAACAGTATAGATTTGTCTCTCTTCTCCAGCATAAAGTGGGGTGTGAGGAGGTGCCATCTATCAACCCTGACGCAGAGTAATTTTCAGCCACCCCACGAGACTGACTGTGCTGGGACTTCTTCCCCTGCTCTTTTGTGCTGTATAAGTGACAAGGTAATTATCTGCCCTTTCTCACCTCTAGTCTGTGCAAGTAATAAAGGGATCATATGCTGAAAATGTCTGTTGTGCCCTGAAACCGTGTTCCCAGGAAGCACCACTGTAGCATTTCAGTCCACAACAGACATGTGCCCTTGTGAAAGAGAGTTTACCTGAAATGGCTAATGTTTCATCCTATTACCTCTAAACTGGAGGAAAGAAAGCTATATCTGGTTTTCCAGACTTAGCAGGAATGCTTACCTTTAAAACCCTTTCAGTTTGGGAGCATATTGCCTACTATATTCCCTTAAACTTTAACTTCATCTCATCCACTTGATCTGTAAGTCTTACCTCTTCACTGTGAACCTCTCCCTTGCTGCTTCAGCACTTCTAGGGCACTATAAAGATTGGTTATCTCTTGGAGTCACCATGATAGCATAGCATTAATTTATATATATATATTTCAGAAGAACTTTAAATGCAGTGGTTTGTAACAAAATCCCAAATGCTTTTTACAGTATATTTGCTCATTTGTTTCCGATTTTGCTTAGGACTTTATTTTGGGGACTTTGATGATAAGTTCTGGCTGAGATTAGATATAGTTCCCCAGTTAGACACAGAATGAAGTTCTTAACCTAATCACTTACCAGTGTAGGTGTTAACATCCATACCATGTTGGACTAATGAAAGCAGAATGAAAGTCCATCGTTAGGCCTAGACACCAGTTTTGACAATATCGTCTAAATTTGATTTTTTTTGTCATAGAAAACTGATGGGCAAGAATGAAGAAACCAGAGCTATAAAGAGAACTATCAAAAGTAAAGTTTTCTCTAGTGAAAAAAATATGCTGGATTTAAATATTTTTCCCCAAATAAATACCTTTTAATCATGGTACCAATTTAACAATACTACACATGAAAAGTACTATATGAATGGTTTTAAGACCCATCTGCTCAATAGTAAACATACAAAAGGTGGAAAGAATCAGCTAAATACAGAGATACACTGGATGAATGACACTAATCAACTGAATATTTCAAATCATCTTAGGAATCATGATTTCAAACACTTGAAAAATGCAGAAATTCCTTCTTGTACATCCATAACAGTTGAGCCTCTACTCAAATTCCTCAAATGATAATGATTTCATTAACATTCTCCTAAGG
>PVKH010048244.1:0-10217 GCA_004027955.1 Chaetophractus vellerosus | reverse complement strand
GAGCCATATCCACTCCCCGTGGGCTACCGTGTCTGCTGACTTGTGGATCTGCTCGTTTAGGCATCTGCTCATTGCAGGTGTGGTGTCTGCTTGTCTTCTTCAGGAGGCACTGGGACCTGAACCAGGGACCTCCCATGTGGTAGGCGGGTGCCCAAATGATTGCACCACATCCACTGCCCTTGTTTGTTTTTGTTTTTTCAGGAGGCACTGGGAACTGAACCTGGGACTTCCCGTGTGGGAGGCAGGAGCTCAACCACTTAAGGCACATCCACTCCCAATATCTTATACGGTTTTTTTTTTTAAAGATTTATTTATTTTATTACATATCTCCCCTTCCCCCCGCTGCGGCGACGCGCCGAGAGTGGTCACTGCGCAGGCGTGGCTTTCCCCGCTTGTGGGCGGTCTCTGCGTCCGTTCACGGCCGGCGCTTGCTTCAGTTCGCGGGTGGCTGGCTGCGCTCCATCCGCGGGCGACCTGCCCTGCCCGTGGTGGCTCTTGCCCTGTATGTGGCAGCTACTTGCCCTGCCCACGGCGGCTCCGGCCTGCCCATGGCGGCTTGCCATTCTCAAGGCGGTCTGCCCGCTAGGAGAGGTCCCCGGGAATCGAACCCAGGGCCTCCCATGTGGTATGCCGGCACCCTATCCACTGGGCTATCGAGCCGGCCCCAATCTTATAGGGTTTTAATTGCATTTCCCCCAAACACTACTGATGTTGAGCTCTTTTTTCAAATAGCCATTTTTTTAACTGTCTTTTCAAGTCTTTTCCCTATTTTTAATTGGGTCTTCCATCTTTTTATTATTGCATTATAGGAGTTTTTATGTATTCTGAATACAGGTCCTTGGACAGATTTGTGATTTGAAAATATTTTCACCTGTACTGTGGCTTGTCTTTTCACTCTCTTAGTCTCCTTCACAGAGCAAATATGTTTGGCTCTGATGAAGTCTAACATTTCAATTTTTTCTTTTATGGTTGTTGCTCTTTCTGCGTCCTTTCTAAGAATCTTTGCCTACCCCAACTCAAAGATAATCTCCTTTGTTTTTCTCTAGAAAATTTATGGTTTCATCTCACACATTTAAGTATAGAATCCCTCTTAAATTTATTTTTGTATATATTTTGAGGTAGAGGTTAAGCTCTTTTCTTCTCCATGTTGATATCTAGTTGTTCCGGTACCATTTGTTGAAGACTTTTCTTTCCTCATGAATTGCTTTGGCACAGCACCTTTGTTGAATATCAGCTGACCGTGTAAGTTTGAGTCTCTTTTTGGACTTTCTCTTCTGTTCCATGGATTTCTTTGGCAATCCTTATGCCAATACCATGCTGATTTGATTTCTATAGCTTTATAATAATTCTTGAAATGAGATAGTATAAATCCTTCAACACTGTTCTTTAAAAGCGTTTTGGCTATTACAGGTCTTTCAATTTTCATATATATTTTAGAATCAGCTTGTAAGTTTCTACAAAACTGTTGACTGAGATTCTGTAGAATCAATCTGGGGAAAATGGACATTTTTTCTTAAGAGTATTAATTCTTCCATTTTTTTACATACTACTCTAATTTAAAAAAAAAAAACACCTGAATTTTAAAACTTGAAATAGGAAGTTGATGTGGGTGCAAAGTTTCCTTACTTTTGGAATTTTTATTACTTGTTCAAAAGTCACTTCTTCCTGAAAGCAAGAGTTTTGCATTACAGGGAACCAATTAGAACTCATTGTCAAGAGACTTTCTTATAACTATCTTCGGATTTTCTCTCTGGATTGCTGTCTTAAACTGCTCTTCTCATTTAGCGATATTTTGTAGTGCCTGGTATGTGTCAGGCAGGATCGAAGCAAAGAAAACAGCGTAGTGAACAAAACAGACAAAAAGTCCTGCATTTATGGAGCTCATCTTTTCTGTGAGGGCTTTCAGATGACCTACAGTTTAAATCCCTTGGAAGAGGTCCAAACACATCTACATTATCCCAAATTCTGTCCAACATTAAATATTGCATTTTGGGGCATGTAAAATGTAGGCCTGAAAACAGATACCTTGTATGTTTGTGAATGTGTGCTTACAATATCCCCAAGTCCACACCCTAAAATTTTAGGATCAGAAAGCTTTGACCTTGGCTCCTTATAAAAGAGCAATGCTCCAGTGCAAGGTAATTTCAGGAAACCACAGTTACTGGTTCCTTCATTGTTTCATGTAGAGAGAGTGCGTTTATTGTGGTTATTTGCATATAGACACTACTTTTTGCTACTGGACAATCCCTGTTCCAACAACTATTTTTTGTATTCTCTATGGATTAAAAGGAATACAAAAGAAGAAGGAGCTTTTCTCACTGGTACTAAATCAAAATAGAAACAAAACAAATGGGGGGCAGGGAGGGAAGGAAGACGGGGAAAGCTGCAAGGCCAAGAAACAGAACTGTCCTGATCCCAAATATTTTTCAGGTACAAACAGGCCTGAATACTAATTTTTCTTCTCTATTTCCTCAAAGAGTACCATTCTTTTAATTAGACAAGTGTAAAATAAGTGTTTAACCATCACATTCATTTCAGGGCATCTGAGTTTCAAACCTTTGAGCAAAGACACACTTTCCTTATAACTGTGTTTCTTCTTTTCTGATGGGTGGCATAGGGAACTGCTGGGGGTAGGGAGTGCAAAGCAAAGATCATCTTGGGAAAAGAAAACCCATATCCATATGTTTTTATATCCCTGTGTGGCAGTTTGATATAGTTATGAATTCCAAAAACAGATATTGGATTATGCTTGTAAACTGGTCTGTTCCTCTGGGCATGATTAAGTTATGATTGGGGCTTTGTTTGGGCCATGTCAGTGGGACGTTGAGTCCATGCCCATTTGTGGGTGGGGACTCAGAGATAAAACAACATGGTAGAACAGAGGAGTTCGTTGGAATTTTGAGTTAGAGTTCTGATGCTGAGTTTTAATGCTGGAGCCGGGGGAAGTAAGCACACAGAGGAGCTTGGTTATAAGGAAGGAGAGAAGCCTCCAGGAAAAGAGAAGAGCCATCTGCCTGATAGTCTACAGCTGGCCTTGTGGAGAGAAGCAAGCCTGAGCCTGCAGAGAGGCAAGCCCTGGGAAGAGAGGAACCCAGGAAGCCTGAGCCCTGGCAGATGTCGGCAGCCATTTTGCTCCAACATGTAGCCATAGACTTTGGTGTGGGAAGTAACTCTTGCTTTATGGCCTGGTAACTGTGGACTTCTACCCCAAATAAATACCCTTTATAAAAGCCAACCGATTTCTGGTATTTTGCATCAGCACCTCACCTCAAACACAGGCAATCTATTTTGTTTTGTGGCATTTAAAAGGAAAGATACAACCATGCATATGTGTACATTTTCCATTAAAAAAATTTCTAATGGCTATATATTTATAATCCAGAGAAAATACGGTGCTCCAAATCATAATTCTCCCTAGTCCAAGAAGTTGCTATATGTTTTAAGTGGAAAAGAGTAATCCATTGTTAAGAGACTGGTTTTTTCCCTTAAAACTCACTAGTTTTAATGTGACTGTAAGCACAGGCTGATTGATTTAGTAATATAATGTGCTTGGGCTCCAATTTTTGATAATTAATTGTTCTTTGAGAGGGATTGCTTTTGGATCATCTGTCCCATTTTGGTCATCACCTCATTACTGCCGGGCTCCTCACATCAATTCTTCATTCATTCCATATGCAGAAATTAATGAACATCTTTTATTTTCTTTGGGGGAAATAGTTACTTTGGCAGGAAATGGATATGAGCAAATGGAACTACGGTCTAGAGCAAAGTGGCTCTTTTCTGTGTGGGATAAGAGACAAGAAGGTGAATCATGAAATGTCTCTGTCTGGAGCTTCGGAGGAGGCAGCCTTCCAAGGGCCAAGAGAGGAGAAATGTGTGACACTTTTCTCTACTTCCAAAATGCAGAAATTAGAGAAGAAGATTAGACAAGAAGCAGAGACGAGAGCATCTTGCAAGCTAGATGCAAACGTGCAGTAAGGCTCCGAGATAGAGCAGTGTTTTCTCTCATGACACAATGATACAGGATCTATTTTGATATAATGAAAAAGACAGCATATCCATTACATAAAACCATCTGAGTGCCAGGGATGACAAAGCATATCACAGGGAAAGCCAGATACTTTTTGCTGAGGCAATGTCTGTCTCTATCTCTAGCTCACTTCACTGATCCCCTGGGAAATCAAGGCAGAAGATGGAAACACATCGAGCACACTGTGAGTGCAAAATTAGCGGTGAAAGTTCTTGGAAAAGACCTTGAGATCATCTGATCCGTTTTCTTAATTTTACATATTTGTTGAATAAAGGAGGTATGGAGAAGAGAAGTGACCTGCTCAGTATCATATGGATAAGTCCATAGCAAAAGTGTACCTAGAAACAGTGCAGGTCTCCTGATTCCCCAGCCTGGTGCTGTTCTCCTTGCCTCCTCCACTTCTGTCCACACCACATGACCAACTGCATCAAAGAAGAGCATGAGCTTTCAAAAAAAATTGCAGCTTTACTGCCATGTAATTCACATACTATAAAGTTTACCTATTGAAAGTATACAATTCAATTGTTTTTAAGAGTGTCCACAGTATACCCACAAAGAAACAAGACAAGTTAGGTAACATGCTAAAACTTCCAGCAATGGGAGGAACCACATTTTCAATCCAGACTCACTGTACTGATATTTCAAGGGCTGGAAGAGCCTTATGTTAATTCTGAGCAAAGCCGTGCCCTTTCCAAAAGGCATCCCCAGGACGCTTTGTTGTTTGGCAGTAGAATGGCCCTCTTTCTGGGAAAGCAAACAAATCAAACTTTTGAATTTTCTCAGCAGATGATCAGTTAAATGGCTGATGGGCTCAGTAACTTAAAGTAGGAGGCTTACTCCTTTTGTACTCAGAAGGGCATTTTGCAAGGCTCTGCTGCAGCTCACACGTATCGTCTCTCATCTGCTGGTTTCCATTGTGGTGTGGTCCACAGCCAGTCTGCAGCAAGTCCACCTCCTGCCAGATGCCCATGTCCTGCTTCTCGCTCTCCTGGGAGTGTGTTAGCTGGTGCTAAAGCGAGACAGTTTATCCTGCACCTTACCCGTCTCCGTCCTACCACCACCATGCAAGTCGGAAGCTTAGAAGAACTGCATGACTAACACAGGTGGCCGTCCAGCATCGTAATTCAGGCTCGCCTTCACAGGAGCCTGTGTGTCTTCCCTTGCCCACTCCAGGCCCTTTCTTCTTCTCAACTGCCTTGCCCTGCTGACCTCAAGCTCCAACATCACAGACAAAAGCAACAGGCATCCATAGATGGTTTAAACAGCTCTCACAATTGTCAATCAAAGAACTGCCTATTATATACATTCCATAGATTTTCTGCTTTTCTGATCAAACTCGGACTGGTACTTTCCTCACAATAAGAGAAAGTAGGGGAACCAGCTGTGGCTCAATTGGTAGAGCCCTGGTTTACCACATGGGAGGCCCTGGGTTCGGTTCCCAGGGCCTCCTCAAGAAGGCAGGCCACCTCGAGGAGGCAAGCCGCCACGAGCTGGCAAGCCGCCGCGGGCAAGGCAAGCCGCGGCGGTGAGCTGGCTTGGTGGGATGCCGCAGCAGGAGGAGGCAAGCAGACACAGAAGAATGCAAAAGCAAAAATGAACACAGCAAGAACAAGCAGCAAGGGGGGGGGGGTATATAAATAAATAAATAAATAAATAAATAGTGAAATTTCACTAAGATGGAACTGATGAATATCGAAAATTTGATCATATAATTGTGTTGTTTTAAATGAAATCTTTGGGAAAATGGGCACAATCATGAATTGTTAAGGGAATGTAAAACATTGGAACACCTATGACAACATCTAGTGATACTGTATATAAATTTAATCTCAGATCTTGGGGTACTACTTCTGAAATCTATTCCAAAGATGCAGTGGCAAAAAGTATATTAAAAAGTATATGCACAAGTTCTTTCATTAAGACACAAATTTAATAACAGAAGAGTGGCAGTAACCCAAATGGAAAAATGCAAAGTGGGAAAAATGTATATACCATGGGTGTTCTCATTTATCTAAGAATGGGAAATACATATATTCTACAAACACACACACTCATTGATGGAATGATAACTCATAAAATTTTTAACTGTTACATATTTATTTGATTTTGCAGCCATGATAATATTTTTTATATTTGTAAAACTCAAATTCTATCAGACAAAGCAATTCCTAGCTATTAAAAACAAAATGAAATAAATGTACCTAACTGTGAGTTGAGTAGGGGGCATAACCATATAGAGAACTATTCCAGTTGACATTAAAACACAGCAATTTCAGTGTTCAATCCTGCTACGATACTCTAAGGACAAAAGAATTGTTACCAAAAATATCCTTATGCTGTTTTCTGCAGCCATATCCTTGTTAGTAAAGTCTTGGTACTCTGGGGCTGTTTCATGTATATTGTAGATTAAAACACGAGTAACTATTCTGGTGTTGGGAACAGGGATTTTTGACATGGGAGAAAAGAGAAACAATGTAAGATTGATAAAATTATGTAAAATTCCTGTATTACTAAATTGAAGAATTAGAGTGTATTTATCATTCATTTCATTTTTTTAAAAAAGTGTTTCCTGGTTCTAGCCTAGAAGAATAACTAAAGCAGCATCAATGATTATAGTATCTGTGGCAAAATTGCCCCCAGTTGAGAACAACTTCTCTATCCAGAGTGATGAGGAATAGATGAGAGAAGACACAAATTGCCAACTTCAGGAATGAGTTATCCTGTGTATCTTAGAGATATTACAAATATCTTCCAGATCTTAGAGATATTAAAATGATAATGATCAAATATTATGACCAACTATATGCCAATAAATTCAACAACTTAGATGAAATTTTTAAAAATCCTTGAAAGACACAAACTTCACAAGCTCACTCAAAAAGAAATAGATAACCTGAATAGCCCTTTATCAGTGATTCTCAAAACGGGTACAATTTTGCCCCCCAAGGGATATTTGGCCATATCTGGTGAAATTTCAGGGTGTCACAATTGGGAGAAGGAGACTACTGTCTCTAGCAGATGGAAACCAGATATGCAGCTAAGCATCCTCCAGTGCCCCTCAAAATAAAGAATAATCTGGCCCAATATGCCAATAGTGCCCGAGTTGAGAAATCTCACATTGTATATGCGGCAGTTTGATATTTTTTACGAATTTCAAAAAGTATATTGATTATGTTTGTAAACTGGTCTGTTCCTCTGGGCGTGATACCCTGTGACTGACTTAAGTTCAAAGGCTTTACATTTACTTGATTAAATCTAGATTAGGGCTTTGATTCAACCACATCATAAGGGTATGCAAGGTTGAGACTCCTCCCCTTGGTAAGCTATATAAATGGACACTCAAACAAGAAGACAGAAGCAGAATACGTGAGAAGAGAGAGAGCTCCATAGACATGGAAGAGAACTTTGATCCTGCGGCCCCCTGGGAGAGATGAGCCAGTTTGCAGCCAAAAAGAACAGAGCAGCTGAGCCCTATGCCAGCCTACAGCTGAAATCAGAAGGAGTTGGGCCATGGAGCCTTAAGAGGAAGAGGAAGGCTGAACCCTCGCAGATATCACCCGCCATCTTGCCTCAACACGTGGCAAAAGACTTTGGGTGAGAAAGTACCTCTTATGGTACCTTGAACTGGACTCTTTAGGGCCTTGTAAATGTAAGCTTTTACCCCAAATAAATACCCTTTATAAAACCCAACAGATTTCTGGTACTTTGCATCAGCACCCCTTTGGTTAACTAATACAGTATCTAATAAAGAAATTGAATTTGTAATTAAGCAACAATTCTGACAACCACTGACCAATCCACTGGTGAATTCACTGGCTAGTTATACCAAAGATTTAAGAAAGAAATAATAACAATCCTACACAAACTATTCCACAAAATTGAAGAAGAGAAAGCACTTCAAAATTTATTCTTTTGAGGCTAGCATTAAACCTGATACCAAAATCCAACAAAGACATCTTAAGAAAAGAAACTCACAGACCAATATTTCCCCCAAATATAGGTGCAAAAATTATTAACAAATTTCAGCAAATCAAATTCAACAATACATAAAAATTGTAGAACATCATGGCCAAGTGAGGTTTAGCCCATGGATGTGCGATCAGTTTAACATTCTAAAATCAATCAATGTAATTCATTACATTAAAAGGATTTAAAAAGAAAAACCATATCTCAAAAGATATATAAAAAAACATCTGAGGGTTGGCCGTATAGCCCAGTAGATAAGGGCGCTGGTATACCACATGGGAGGCTCCGGGTTTGGTTCCCAGGGACCTCTCCTAGTGGGCAGACCGCCTTGAGAAGGGCAAGCCACCATGGGCGGGCAGAGCCGCCATGGGCAGGGCAAAAAGCTGCCACGGACAGGGCAAAGCCGCCACGGGCAGAGCAGGTCGCCTGCGAACGGAGTACAGCCAGCCACCCGCGAACTGAAGCAGAGCCTGCCATGAATGGAAGCAGAAGCCGCCCACAAGCAGGGCAAAGCCACCTGTGCGGTGACTGGTCTCAGCATGTCGTCACAACGGGGGGAGACAAAGCAGACAGAGAGGAACACAAGAATGGACACACAGCAAGAGCAAGCAGAAAGGGGGGGAGATGTAATAAATAAAAAATAAATATTAAAAAAAAAAGAAACATTTGACAAAATCCAACATCCATTCCTGATAAAATTTCTCAGTAAACTATGACTCAAAGAGAACTTGATCAATCTGATAAAGGGTATCTATAAAGAAAGTCACAGAAAACATATTACTTAATGGTGAAAAATTGATAAGACAAAGATGTCCTCTCTCATCTCACCACTTCCACTTAACATTCTAGCAGAGGTGTCACCTGTGCAATAAGCTTACATACATATATGCATACATATATATGTTCCCACATACGAGGTGATAGATTTCCTGGTGGCGGCTAGAAGAGGGGGTTATTATACTTTTACATATAGTTGAAATTTTCTATACTAAAATGTTTAAATAATTATACATATATATTCTCTTGACATGATATAAGATGTAAAGGGAATATCTCACATATCATTCCCTTTCCAAGCCATAAACGACTTCATGGGAGTAAATTCAGTAGAATGGCCCAAGTATTGTTCTACCATGCTATCTCAGTGACAGTCTTACTAAGTCCATATATTAATAGATGAAGGAGGAATTGACACAAAATCAATGGCCAAGGTATTGGCTTGCTGAGGAAAGACTGTCCAGGAGTCCTCTAGCATAATTTGGTGGCGGGGGGGGATCATTTCACTTCACTGTGATTTATCAGACAATGAATTTCTATGTTTTCAATACCATTCATCACTCATTTGCATATGTCAAAATGCTAAGACCATCTGAGGTTAATCTGAGCAATTTTTACAAAATATTATTTCCAACTTTTATTTCTGAATGATCAGAAATAATGGGCTCCTGTATTTTCTCTTGCTCTGCACAGAATATTGGAATTTCTGATGGATGGAAGAAGGTTAAATACATTTTGGAGAGAGAAGGAACTAGAGAAATCAATATCTCTAACTGTTCTGGATGGTATCTTCAAAAGTTTAAGAATTTTTAAATCTGTGAACTCCTTCACAGTTTTACTTTGAAATCATAAATGTGTACTTCCCTTCCATTAAATACTCTTTAAATATTTCTCATGCTAATCCTAATCTGTTCTACACAATTGTCATATATCAATACCTTTAGTGAAGATACCACTTACTCAATCATTACATTGAAAGTTTCCTCCTCAAATACAGTCAGATGTAAAACTGGAACATACCACAAAATTTGGGACTATCCCAAGGAGACTTCTAATTTATGTGGAATTTAAACAGAGTTCTGTTATAAGTGGCAGATGCAAAGTGAGTTCTGACATATAGTGTCAGTAAAACATTATCCTAGAATCAGTTCAGCAAAAGATTTTTGTTTGAATTTCTTCTACACGAAAGGAGATGTAAAGCACATTCCTTCAAATCACTATGTACCCTGTCATGTTTACTCATTCTGATTAAAATACATAGTATATTAAGCAAAGACAATGGAAGAGTAAACCTAGAAAAGGAGTCATATGTACATTGCCCTCACATTGATCTTACAGGTCCTTCCAGTCTGACACTGACCAAGTTTATGTTGCTAAGGATGCCTCCCTAAGGAAAGATCTAGAATTCTTCTTCCAACCTCCCAGTCCTCCTGGCTCTGTTCAG
>PVKH010048243.1:0-10216 GCA_004027955.1 Chaetophractus vellerosus | reverse complement strand
CCTACAGACCCAGCCCTAAGAGGAGGGTCTCATGAAGTCATTTTGTAAATTTTCCATGACCGAGGCCTGTCTAGGAAGTACTCTCTTCCATATGGGCTTTCTATTGCCCTTTAGTCTAAGAAAACTGCTCAGAATGTTGTAACTAATGATGCTAGTTAGGTTTCCTTGAGGCTACTCACCCAGGAAGCCCTTGGATACCATCTGCTCCAGCAGTTCTAGGCTTCCACCTGCAAACCGCTCCCCAAAGGCTTTGCCTAGATCTTCGGCTACATGTTTAGCTACATCCACACCAACTTCATCCACTAGTGTGGCAGCACCCACAGGAAATCCAAAGCTTGTGGTCAGGGAATCCAGTTTCTTGGGGTCAACTCCTTCCTGAATGAGGAGTGAAACAAGGAGCTCAGAGGAACGCCACCCCAGATTCTCTCCACAAAGGCAACCAGTGCTGCCTGGAGCAAAACCCACCTCCTTTCTGGGTGTCACCTGGCCAGGCCCAGGCCTGGGACTGTTTCACTCAGGGAAGCCCGAAGAGGTTTGGGAACTACAAGTAATACCTGAGCCTTCCCTAGCCTATAGCAGTTTAAGGAGGTTTAGAAATGAACAGATTGTTTCCTTCTTGTTTTCCATTTTGAATCTCAACACTAACTTGGCTCCATGGCCGATGGGGCTTAGTCCCTATGACTGTGATCCCTGCATCTGGGCTACCCCCTTTCTTGCCAGCGAATGGCCTAGATGGCACTGGGGGGCTCTGTGGGCGGCAGAAGCAGACAGCAAAGAAGAGCTTGGAGAGAGGCCTCTGGCTTAGGAAGCACAGTGAGAAAGCTAAGGGAGCAGAGCTGAATGTATGCCCATTTCAGTGCAGCATCAGCCCCAGGACTTCCCACTGCTCTGCACAAAAGGGCCTTTCTGAAGAAGAATCAGGAGCTAGTATATCAGAGGGAAGCTTCTTCCTCATCTTGCCATGAGCTGTTTGGAGGGCTGATTTCAGGAATGGAAAATTCCACCAACATTCCAGAGAGCAATACCAACCTGGAGAATCCGGATGACTTCAGACATCATGGGGGCAAGGCACCTGGTGGTATAGAAGCCAGGTCCGTCCTGCCAAGGGAGAGAACATGAGCTCATGGGCCCTTCTGTGGCTGGTACTACCTGAGTCTGAAACGAGTCTCCATATCCCAGATGTCATTTCAAAATTTAAGGTGATTTATAATCTCAATCAGAATGCTTTACATTAAATCCCAGGGGCAGCAGAGCTTGACTCAAACAGCACAGCATTGAGTTTCCTGGTCACAGAGTCCCTGCCACATCCAGACCCTCCCTCCTATCCGAATTCAGCTGCGTGCAGTTGTACCACTGTCCATACAATAGATAACCTAGAGGAAAACAACCACATCAAAATCTGGTACATATTTACCCCAGAATAGTTAGACCAGTTATGAATGAGCCTGGTGGCATAAGGAGTCTTCAGAGAACTTTTCAAAATCTGCCCTGGTTACCCAGCTCCTCACCTTAACCACAATGATGACCTTCCCCTGCTTGAGGCCAACTGCTACAGCAGAAGCAGTCGTGTCCTTGGATGTCTTTTCGGTTGTGATAATCTCCAGCAGCTGCATCTTGTCCACGGGAGAGAAGTAGTGCATGCCAATCACCTGGCAAGGGGAACAACAAGCCAAAGAGGTTGAGGAATGGTGAGAAGCAACCTGAATGTATTCCTTTTTTCCTAGGGAAAATGGTGGAGAGAAAGGTGGTTGTGACAGGGGAACACCGCTTGATATAGTCAAGTGGTTTGGTCCCATGGTTCTTTGAGAAAAAGTTCAGTGTGTTCAGGGAGAGCTTATTGGAATCCTCCTCTTCCATGTGCTTCTGGGCTTTTCACCAAGGGCATCTGATCCTACTGACAATCAGTGTCAAAAATCACACGTAAAGGCCAACTTAGACTTACTGGGGAAGAATGAATGAACGTTCCACTTAAATTAATGATACTGGGACCCACTGTTTTTTCGGGGGGTGTAGGTGAAGCAGGCAGAAGAATAAATTATTAATATGGTGGACTGTCAGAGATGTATGGATTTTACACAGCTGGGTCTCACCACTAGGACACTGGGTTTAAATCACACTTTCCAACACCCAGGTACACTGAAGACACATTAAACCGGTGACTCTCAAAGTGTGGGCCCTGGACCAGCGGCTTTAGCATCACCTGGGGATGTTAGAGCTGCAGATTCTCAGGTCCACCCCACCTGCTGAGTCAGAAACTGAGGGCTGTTTTAATCAGCCCCAGGCGATTCTGATGCATGCTGAAGTTTGAGAACCCCTTCATTAAACCAACAGAGTCTTCACAATAGAATTGTGGAAGAAAAATTCATTAATTGTAGTTTTGCTTTTCTCTCTCCACTTTGGCTAAAGAGATAGCTAATAATACCTACCATTTATTGACTTCTCACCATCTACCAGTTCTTTAGTACATCTGTCATTTATTTTTCAGTCCATTACAGCCCTGTGAACTGGACCATCTAATTATCTAGCTGAAGTACAAAGGCACCAAAAAGTACGAGTAGCTAAGGGTCAGTCAGGAAATGACAGGGAGGGATTCCACCACAGGCCTGCCTGTCTCCAAAGCCTTCCACTTACCATCATGTAATACACGAGTCACTTACATGGTACATAAACTTATCAATACAAAGGGTGCTTCTAACACCCCAATTTTTTTTTAAAAAAAAACCTCTTGTCTAAAATACTTAAAGGCAGGGCCTGATTCAGACTTGGTACTCCTGAGCAGAAGGAATTAGCCTTTTTATATGATAAAATGCACAGATCTTAAACTGTTCAGTTTGATGAGTTCTGACAATCATAGGTACACCTGTGTAATCACTACACTAAATAAAATGGGGTTACATCACTCAAGAAAGTTTTGCCTGAGGTGCAACTCATCCTGGATTGCATGGGACTTCCCCATCATAGCACTGAAGGTCCCCTGTCCCAGGAAATTCCTCAGTCCTGAGCACATGGAGATGGGTGGTCGCCCTACTTGTGGCCCTTTGGCCTTACTTTTCTATGAATGATATTAGGCAAGCAGGTGATTGAAGCCATCTATCCAAGATACCTGGAGGCTGGGACTGCAAAATGGGATGCTTGGTACACTCCATTGAGGAGCCTGAGAAGTGAGCATCAAATGAACAATAGTTTCTCCTTTCCTAGTTTTAAATGCTGCTGACTATCAGATGCCACTTCTCCCTAAGATCTTTTTCCTGCCTCCACGGGGCCCACAGCACTTCTAACCTGCTATGTCCCAGGAAAGTAGACTACCTTATATTAGCAAACCTGGACGAATAATAAATAGACTTTGTGTTTTTAACAGATGGACTTTCTATTAACAGTTTCAGCTGCTTAAAGGTCTTTTATGTTTCCTGCTTGCCTTTCGTTGGGTTAATCAATATCCTCCAGAAGGGAGGTGTTTTATTCTTCCTTGAATGGTTTCACTTCCCTTAATTACCCTGGTAGATACCACATGCCCAGAGACAAATTTCTAAGCATCATTCCAAATACTCACTGAAATTGTTTCTACACCCACCCATTTCATGCCCTGGATGGAAAGTAGTGAACCCATGGTGAAAACTTCCCACCACACCCCCTGATCCTCCATTCCTGGATCTGGAAATGGACTGTCATAGATACTCATTCGAATCTACTCTGTAGCAGAGGCCATTTTTTGGAACATCCTTTCTTATTTTAGGGCTTATCCTTCAATTATAGGATGAAGCTAGGTTTTATCATCTGAACCTGAAAAATAATACCCATTAGGGATGCAAATCCCCCCTAAAGGTATGTTTTAGTTCTTCACTTATTCCTGCATCTCACACTGGGCTTTTCGGAGTCTAGTTTTGGGACTACATCATCACCCCCATCCATTCCACTTCATAATCTCCACCAGCCCTTCTCCACCACTCATGTTCTAAGCCTTCAGTAGTGAGACTAATGCAATAAGACATTTCAGGGTTTCCCTGTGTTCAGAATTTACCTTCTCAGGTCTTTTGCTGACAGCAGCAATTTCTCTGATTGGGAGAGCAGATGTGTTACTGGCAAAGACACAGTGATCTGGAATCACCTGCAGGGGGAAAACATTTAAGAATGTGTCATGCAGGCCTAGGAACTGACTACAGGCTCTAAAGCAAAACAAACAAGTGACACCTGGGCCCAGTCCTCCCTTTCTCCCAGAACTGCTCAGACAATAGACCTGCAGGTCACTTAGCGGCTTTGGTACTGAGTGAATGTGCTGACACTGTCCTCTTCCCCACTCCCAGGGTTCCTGTGGTTAGGGCCCATCATAAGTTCACGTGATATGAACTGGAGGCTACACCTCAGCAACTGGGTAAGATAAACATTGAAGAGACAGCCTTGAATCAAGTCTTGTTCATTTCAAGACCAAGCCTGGGTGTCAATCCCTCTTATTTGGATCTGTCCTCAAGTCTGAAAGCATATGACACTCCCACCCTTCACCTTTATAAGAACAAGCCAAAACAGGCCTGCCTCAACTTCTGTTCAGCCAAAATGGTGGCATAAGGCACTCCTTGAACAACTAGCAAAAAATGGCAGAACTATCTTCCTCAAAACTCTGGAAAACAATGAAAGGGTTGCAGTAACTGGGCTAGGGCTAAATCATGAGAAAGCAGCCTGAAAATGGTAGGCAAAGCTCTTGGTGCCCTTGCTAGCCCCTTCCCCACCCCCTCCCCAGTGCAGTGGAGCCAGCCTGTGCTCTGATTGTGAATCCCTGGCCCATTTCCCCTCTGTACACACAGAGGTGCTGGTATGTCAGCGCTAATTTATCAGGTGGAAGTCAGAAAGACTGAACCAGGAAACTTGTCTCCAGCTCCCCTTCCCAGAATTTTCCCTGTAGCTAAAGCAGCAGCTTACAGATAGCTAAAGCAGTATAAGAAACAATTACCTCAAAGCAGTCCAAGGCAAAGGACTCTCTGCATTAAGTCATACAAAAAAGCGCCCCCTCCCCAAGGGGGGGATGAAAGTCTTTTAAAATGGAGTAGAGGGGACACCTGAATGCCTATGGACTGTAAACTGGAGAATTCCCAAGGTCACCAGCAAGCATAAGCCCAGGACAAGAAGCAGGTTCCAGGCCTCCACTCAGGCTCAGATAAGACAGAGAGGACCCTGCACTTTGTATTCACCACAGGCTCATCTTGATAACAGAGCTAAGCTCTGAAGGAAACCACCTGCCAAAGCAGAATCTGTTGCAAAATCTGTGAAAAGTGTTCTTTGGTTGGTTTTGTTTTGTTTTTGTTAGCTTCTGGCATTCAAGGAAACCTTTCTCATATCACTAGCTGGATATAAACTTAAGGAACAGATGGCTCAGGGATTAAATTCCAGAATTAACACTTTAAAATGTTAAAATGTGCAGTGTGCAACAGAAGATTACAAGACAAAGAAACAGGAAATGATGGCCCATCCAAAGGATCAAGATAAAAATTCAGAAACCATCAATGAAGAAGACCAGATTTGGACATACCAAAGACTTTAAAAAAAAAAGATACTCAATATGTGCAAGGAGATAAAGGAAAACATGGAGAAAGAACTAAAGGATATGAGGAGGAGGGAACAGAAGTGGCTCAACTGATTAGGCATCTCCCTCCCATATCAGAGGTCACAGGTTTGGTTCCCGGTGCCTCCTAAAGAAACAAGATAAACAGACACAGCAAGGGCAAACAACTAGGAGGTGGGAAGAAATAAATCTTAAAAAAAAAAAAAAGATGGAAACAATGAACAATATCAGACTTCCAGTAAAGGCAATCATATGGGTAATTATAAATGCCAGTACTGTTATACTTTATTTTTTGGTATGTAACTTCACTTTTTACTCCTTTCAGGTTCTAAAATGCAAAGGTATAAAAAGTAATAATGGGGAAGTGGATGTGGTTCAAGCAGTTGGACACCTGCCTACCACATGGGAGGTCCTAGGTTCGGTTCCTGGTGCCACCTAAAGAAGATGAGCAAGACAGCAGTTGACACAAGATGACGCGATGAGGAAACACAATGAGAGGCACAACAAGCAGGGAGCGGAGATGGCTCAAGCTATTGGGCACCTCCTTCCCACATGAGAGGTCCTGGGGTTCAGTTCCTGGTACCTCCTAAAAGGACGAGACAGACAGACACAGAGAGCACTCAACAAACAGATACATCAGACAGTGAGCCTACCAACGAGAGGAGGGGGGAATAAATAAAATAAATCTTTTAAAAAAGTAATAATGAATCTGTGGATTTGGATATAACATGTATAAGGATATAATTTGTAACAAATACAACAAAAAGGTGAAGGGACAGAGAATTATAGGAACAGAGTATGTATATGCTCCTGAAGTTAAATTGGTATTAAATTAAAGGTGATTGTTACAGATTTAGGATGTAAAATGTTAGCCCCCCAGTAACCACAAAGAAAATATAGGAAAAATATATTCAGAAAATTAGAAGGGACTCAAAATAATATAATACAAAGAAAAAAAAAAAGAACAAATATGAAAGTAGGCATTAATAGAAGAAATGAAGTCAAAAAAGGTGTTAAGATTTACAAAGACCAGGAAGCAGATGTGGCTCAGGCGAATGAGCTCCCGCCTACCACATGGGAGATCCAGGTTTGGTTCCCAGTGCCTCCTGGAGAAGATGTGCAAGACAGCGAGCTGACACAGCAAGATGAAGCAGTGAGATGATGCAACCAAGAGACACAGTGAGGAAACACAATGAGAGATGCAACAAAGCAGGGAGTGGAGGTAGCTCAGATGATTAGGCATCTCCCTCCTGCATGGGAGGTCCTGGGTTCTGTTTCAGGTTCCTTCCAAAAAGAGAAGACCAGCACACAACAAACAGACACAGTTAATGCAAACAGGTAGGGGATGGAGAGAAATGAATAAATAAAATAAAGCTGAAAAAAAAAAAAAGATTTAGAAAGACCAAATAGCAAAATGGCAGAAGACAGCTCTGCTTTATTAAACTCTTCAGTCAAAAGGTAGAGATTGGCAGAATGGATAAAAAGCATGACCCAGATATATGCTGTTTATAAGAGATTCATCTCAAATTCAGAGACAAGTAGGTTGAAAGAGAAAGGATGGAAAAAAAACATACCATGCAAGTAGTAACCAAAGAGCTGGGTGGCTATACTTTAAGTCAAACTGTTATGAGGGACAAAGAAAGTCACTGTATGTTGAAAAATGGGTCAATTCAACAAGAAGACATAGCAATTATAAACATATATGCCTCTAATGGCAAAGGCCCAAAATATATGAAGCAAATACTGAGAGATAAGAGAGAAATAAATGGTTCTACATTAGTAGTAGGCATCAACAAATCACTTTCAATAATAGAACATCTAAACAGAAGATCAGTAAGGAAATAGAAGACTTGAAGGATACTTAAACAAATCAGACCTAACAGACACAATAGAACACTTCACCCAACAATTATTCTTCAGTGTACGTGGATCATTCTCTAGGCTAGACCATATGTTAGGACACAAAACAAGTCTCAATAAGTTAAAAAATATTGAAGTCAGACAATGTATGTTCTCTGATCATAATGGAATGATGTTAGAAATCACTAACAGAAGAACTGGAAAATTCACAAATATACAGAAATTAAACATGTACTCTTAAACAACCAACGGATCAAACACAAATCACAAGAGAAATTAGGAAACATCTTGAGGTGAATGAAAACAAAAACACACTATACCAAAACTTATGGAATGCAGCAAAGGCAGAGCTGAGGGAAAATTATAGCTCTGAATGGTTAGATTAAAAAAAGAGGAAAAAGAATGCATGTGGCTCAAGCAGTTGGGCACCTGCTTCCCACATGGGAGGTCCTGAGCTCTGTTCCCGGTTCCTCCTAAAAAAACAAAAGCAACAATAAAAAAAATAAGCGAAAAAACCAACTCAAGATGCGTAATGTGGCTCAGTTGCTTGAGCACTGGCTTCCCACATGCAAGGTCCCAGGTTCACTCCCCGGAACTTTAAAAAAAAAAAAAAAAAAAAAGAACAATCTCAAGTAAGTGACTGAAACTCACAACTGGAGGAACAAGAAAAGAAGGGCAAAGTAAACCTAAAGCCAGCAGAAAGAAGGAAGTAACAGATAAGAGCAGAACAGAGATAAATGAAACAGTCAATAATAAAACAATAAAATCAATAAAACCAAAAATTTGTTCTTTGAAAAGATCACTAGACAGACAAGGCCAAATGAGCAAGGGCACATCTGGGGAGTTCTGCTATATTCTCAAATAGAGGGGCAAGAATCTCCTAATAGGAAGTGCCTAATAAAAGATAACAGACCAATATGCCAAGCCGTCAATATTAATGCATGTAACTATGAACCTTATTCTTGTAAAACTGAAACTTAGCCTAATAATAAGTAGTGCCTAAGAGTTACCGCCTGAAAATCTCCTTGTTACTCAAACGTGGCTTCTCTCTAAACTAAACTGAGCAAATAAATGCACTACCTCTGCCCCCCCCACTCCCAGTGTGGGACATGACTCCTGAGGATAAGCTTTCCTGGCACCGAGGGATTAATACCAAGCACCTATCAGCAGCACACTTGGAAAAAGACCTTGACCAAAAGGGGGGATCATTAAATACAAAAGAGTTTTTATGGCTAAGAGATTTCAAAATGAGTCAGAAAGGCCATTTCAGAGGTTACAATTATGCATGTCTCAGGCAGATCTCACTAATTGCCACTGTAAACAAAGCTTCAAATAAGGGTGCTACTGGGGGCTCCAGAGCCATCTAGACACTACAGGCAAGGCACACAACCCCATGAAATCAGTATCCTGTCAGCGGGCCTTACCTTGGAATATATGACAACCTATTTCCCCAACGTAACAGAGACTCATTTATAATTTCTCTACATATGATTCTTCTACCCCTTTTATTTGAGCCTATATTTAGCACTATACTCATTAAATATGTGTCTCAGAGACTTAAATCTTTGGTTTGTTCGTATGCTGGTTGAGCTCTTTTTTTTTTGGTTACATATCCCCCCCTTTCTGCTTGCTCTTGCTGTGTTCATTTCTCTATGTGCTTCTGTGTCTGCTCTGTCTCCCCCCGTTGAGGTGATGCGCCGAGTCAGGTCACTGCGCAGGCAGCTCTGCTCCGTTCACGAGCCGGTCTGCTTCCGTTCACAGGCAGCTCCGCTTCCGTTCATGGGCGGAACTGCTCCGTTCGCGGGTGACTTGCCCTGACCGTGTCGGCTTTGCCCTGCCCGTGGCGGCTTTTTTTGCCCTGCCTACGGCGGCTCTGCCCCGCCCACAGCGGCTTGCCCTTCTCAAGGCGGTCTGCCCGCTTTGGAGAGGTCCCCGGGAACCGAACCCAGGGCCTCCCATGTGGTGAACCAGCGCCCTATCCACTGGGTTACAGCCGGCCCCCTGGTTGAGCTCTTGAATCTCAGAAGAGCTGTGGCCAACATTTACTCTTCAGTTCATCAGACTCACCAGGATAATGAAAAAAATGATGATGGGCAATCCCATCCCAAAAAACAGAGTATCTACAACTGCAAGCAAAAACAGTTCCTTTCATCTGCCCCATAAGATTTAAGCCCCCTCTCAATCTGAGGTAGAACAGGCAACACCATCTCAAAATCCTCAAGGTTGAAGAATGAACAAACTTAAGGGGAGAATGCAACCATGGACAAAGTAAACTTATTAATATTATAGTAACAGAAGAACATGTAACATTGATATAAAGATAGTGGTTACCAGAGGTTCTGAGGGAAGGGGGAGTGAATCACAGGTGTACATAGGGCATATTTAGGATATTGGAATTAACTGTAAACCACAATGTCAACTACAGACCTTGGTTAGTAGCAATGCTTCAATATTTATTCATCAATTGTAACAAATGTACCACATTACTGAAAGATGTTATTAATAGAGAAGATGTGGGAGGGGGAGAGGGTGGGATATATGGGAATCTCTTATACTTTTTAAAAAATAATATACATTTATTTAATTTAATTTAAATTTTTTTTGTTACATATCCCCCCTTTCTGCTGGCTCTTGCTGTGTGTTCATTTTTTTGTGTTCTTCTATGTCTGCTTTTTTGTCTCCCCCCGTTGCGGCAAAGTGCCGAGTTGGCCCACCGCGTAGGCGGCTTGCCCCGCTCCTGGGCGGCTTTGTTCCGTTTCACAGGTGGCTCGGCTCTGCTTTTTGCGGGCAGCTCGGCTCCATTTT